>JARHVA010006005.1:845000-1036068 GCA_037957365.1 Torreya grandis
CAAATCTGGAAACTAAATTTATGACATACCTGGATGGATCTGATAATATTTAGACTCTTGTGGTAACTGAATGTGTCTAATCTCTACCAAAAATTTATCTATGATATGTGATATAACGTTCCACCATAGATAATTATCCTAATTAAAAACAATTATTTTTTGTAATATCAGAGACTCACTATTATGCGTAAGTCCAAAATTTTATCTCCTTCACCTTGAAACCCGAGATCCACTTTTGACATTTGGATTTCCTATAAGAAGGGTTTGTTTAAGATGGGTTTATCTAACACCAACCATTCCCTTATGATTGGATGATAATTTACTAATTTCTAATAATATGAAGTGTGCTTAAATTGCACGTAGTTATCCAACCTAAGTGTATGTGTGCAATAACAATTCACTAGTATAGATGTAACTTCTAACCTAACTTTTAAAATTTTATAATATGTAAAATTGACTTTGTTTTAGGTGATTCAAACCTAGATAAGGCTCATTTATTTGATATATTTATGATTCATAACATTTAAGGGTATTTATCTCAATTTACAATTGTATTCCTTAGTGTAATAGCGATTTTTTGGGTGAATGGTGGATAGAAATAGGATTAGGCATAGTGTATTTTAATAAGTTACTCTATGGGTAATTCCTTATACACTGACATGCAAAATTTATGTGTTGACCCATAGTAAATATTTAAACTTATAAAAATGACCATAAAAATTCAAGTGAATGGATCTAATACAGATGGATGATTCAAGTAGTTGGATTATTATGAATATAATTGGAGGCAATTAAGGAACATAAAATAGTGATTTGATGATCAAAATACAATATTATTAGGATAATAATTAGAATAGGCACAAACTATAGAATTATTATAGGTGACTACAATCAAATAAGTAATGTTGGGTCCATATATAGGTGAATGTTTATGAAAATTTTTGGAAAGTAGTCATATATTAATGCAAAAGTCATGTATGGTAAATATATGATAATACTAACATTGACAGGTGTTTAATATCATATTTATGTGCCTACATTAGGTTGATAAATTGCATTAACTATTTCTTTATCCTAATTATTAGTATCATTTACTTTATATTTTAATGTTAGTTTGGTTTGAAACTTTGCATTACAATATGTTGGATGATTAGACCCATACATTAGCTTATTCATATCAATAATCTCAACTTCACCATCTTTAACCATATGGCACATCATCAAAAATTGAAATTGTTTGAACATAATAGACTCATGTATAAGATCAAGTAAGCTTTGTTTTATTATTTATTGAAATCCATTATCATTCATTGGGTTTTTAATATTAGAGAGCATAATATTATAATTAATCACATAGTCACTAATGGGCTCGCTATTTCATTGTTTGAGTTTTTCAATTTGATCATAGGACACCTTTTCATTGATGTTGATAGAAAAATGTGCTAATAACTTATTATAAAAAGGATTTAAAGCATGTAAGGATTAAAAATGGATTTTATAAAACTATTTTAAATAATATTCCTTAATAATACATGAAAATATCTTGGTTAAAAAATTATCATTAGATGCATAATCTAAACATACTACACATAATACCCAAAGATGTTCTGGATCACTTTAAATATCATAAGGTTTAAGATTTAGGTGAAATGAATCCTCTAGATAAAGGACAAAAATATTTTTTTGGTACCAAAGGGTTTTGTAATTATTATTGATAATTAGTTGAATGGATTGCTTTATAATAACTTTGTTCTGATTGGGAAACATTAGTTTTAATATCTAAAATATTTTTCATAATGGTTTGAGAAGTAGGAATAGAGTATTGAGTATAAATATATTATTTTACATGAGTATAAATTTTAAAAGTCACAAAAACATGTTGCATAGTGATAAATATATAAATGTAAAGATTAACTTTTGTTTCAACCACATCATGAGTGGGAATCACATGTGCACCAATAGGTTTAGACATATGAATAGTAGTTGTAGGAATAGTGGTATAAACATCTATCATAGAATAAATGCATCTAAATATTAAATCACTATCATTTAAGATTCCATCATGTTGTTCCTAGTTTTTTATAGCTTATCATTCTTTTCATTCTTAGTCTTTAGGATTATTTTTAAGATCTTATCCAAATCATTACGTTACTTATGAATTAAATTTTATAAATAATAAAATGTTTAAAATTATGCATAATATACACCATTAATCTCATTAAGATGTAATATATCATGATATTCATTATATTCATTATCATATCCATAATATTTTTCAGTTCACATATATCATCATTAATAACATGTCCCTCTACATCTATGTGATCCTTACCAACATTTGCATCAAAAAAATAAGAATCTTACATTTTATCCATTTTATACATTTTAGAATGCACACAAACACATGGTTGGATCAAATTAATTTGATAATAATAAATTAAAGTACCACTCAACCTAACACTTCACCTTAGAAGTACAACATATATAACCTTCTTAGATGGCATATAATATAATCATGAAAACATCAATAAAGCTGGAGTAAAAAGTATATATTACTTCTTATTATGGGAATATTATAAACAAATTCTAGAACCCTAAGAAATAAATTAAATAAACCTAAGGGATAAATGACTAGGGTTTTTAATACTCAAAATAAATATGTTCACCTATACATTTTAACCATTTTTTATATTTAGGTGATAGATATAACATAAAAGTATTAAAATTCATATTTCATATGCTAGAACATTTATCATAGAGATATTAGTGTTAAATAAATATTGGTTTCACTTAATAAATGTGTAAATGACTAAGAAAAGAGGGGAAATCTCATTTTATGATTTATACTACTCACTACCTATGTCACATACCTCATGATAACTCTATATTAGCTTTATAACCACTTGACTCAAGAAATAGACAATAAAAATATGCATAGATGTTGATAACAAATATAAAACACCTACAACAATTGGTACTATCCACTATCTACTAGCATTGTCTATGTTTAATAGTCAATATATTATGCCATATATTATTTCACCTACATTTGTATATTATGTTTATATGTTTACTTATCTTCAGTCCTTGCACAGATTTATGTTTTGTTTATCTTTGCCTTGAAAGCTTAACTTGACTTTTGATGAAAATTTTGACTTAGAAAAATGGGTTAGAAAGATGATTTGGATAGACAAAACCACTCCTTATTGAGTTTTTAAGTGTTACCTATGTTTTAATACTCCTAAGAGTGTTGAAACTAAAAGTGGTTCTCCCACATAGGTGTGTGTGTGTGTGTGTGTGTGTGTGTGTGTGTGTGTGTGTGTGTGTGTGTGTGTGTGTGTGTGTGTGTGTGTGTGTGTGTGTGTGTGTGTGTGTGTTCTTAATCATAATAAAATAGAATACAATGTAATGATTTGGCTTTTAACACTTGACAACATGCAACATTTAGCTTGCATTTTATTTTTCAAACTCATCCTTAGGTATGCTCCTCTGAGATTTTTTTATATGTATATTATTTTGGATAATGTCTAAAATATGTGTAAATAGTTTTCTCAATGTGAAAGTGATTATAAATGTAATTTCCAAGTCATAATTATCTTATACTTTATTTTTTTAATTGATGACTCTTTAATATTCTCCCCATAACTGACATAATAAAAGTGTTAAGTTAAACCCAAGAGAGAGATTTGAATTTAAAAATTAACTATTACGAACTCTTTAATGTTGTTAGTGAAAGTGGAAACCTATAGTAACTATAACTATTTGACTGTTATTACCACTATCTAGAAAAGGAAAATCAAGATCTATGATATGGAAATGATCTACTTAGTACTATAGAGTATTCTAGCACAAACTAAGGAGGCCATAACTATGATTGATAGTGAATTGGGTTAGAAATTCAATATATATATAAATGGATAAGAAAAATTATGCACAAGATTCAAATATATATATATGAATAAGTAATTTAAGTTAAATATATGTCAAAATTAATATTTTAAAGTGTATAATATTGAAATTAGGTGTTATAATCATGTAAAAAAATTATTTAAATGGAAATCTTATTGGTAATTAGTTAATTTTAAGTGTCAAATATATAAACATGTAAACTATGTAATAATAGTGGTTGTGTTTCATATTTATTAATAGGATCCATTGATCAATATGTAAAAATATAATGAATACATTTAAGATTTAGGTGCATATAACATGTGTTCTTTTTAATGATATAACTATGTTTGGAAACCATTTTGTCTATTTGATATACAATAAAATAGAGGTTTAAAAATTCTTATAACTTAGAGTAAGAACACAAATATAATGGCTACACCATATTTTAGTATGATATAATATCAAATCATTTTTATTCTCAACCTGAATTATGAATATATATATAATCATCTTATATTGCTTATTAGAACTCAAAAACATTAGTCAAATAATAACAAGATACTTAGAACTATCCTTAGGTTATGTTCATGGGAATATATGGTTAAGAATGGTGTGTTGCTAAGATTAACTAAATAAAAATAGAGACAACTATATTATTACAATTGGAGAGAAAGTTGTATTTAATTCATAATCCTAATTTTTTAAATCTTACATGGAATTATATGGCAAATTTATTTATCTCTAGGGATCTTAGTAAATTTTGACTTACTAAACTTAAGATGAAATTCAAGATTTGGAATTTACTTAGGACCTAGTCTTCTATTTGAAAAAACCTAATTTTATAATATATAGATATAATCATTTACTTATAGTACATATCATTAGATTAAAATCCTAAAACCCTAGTATAATGATTACATCATATCATTAGATTAAATTTGGTACTTTGGACTTATATAAATTATACATATGAAATGAAATTACATTATAACCTTAAATAATACTTATCATAAGAATGTCTAGCATAATATGTTCAACGTTTAAACTATATTGGTAACCTTAGAACTAAAAGGATTATGAATGTATGGTGTGTTCTTCTTATGGTGTACATAACAAATGAACAATAAACTCATAGGAGTCTATGAATTAAATATTGTTATGGAAATTTTAGGAATGAATATTATCAAATATTATTTTTTTTATTGCGATGTAATTTTCAAAATTATGTATTTTATTAGTTAATACATACCTTAGAAAATCATAATTTTGTGTTAAATATAAACTAGTTTTTTTTGTTCCATACTCCTCAAAATATTAGAGTGATTTAAACTATTCAAATTTGTGGAAATAAAACATATACTGAGATATAATATCCTAGGAATATTTTCAAAATTTGGTATATTTTTGTAGCCCTAATTTTTACATTAAGAGTATTTGTATTTGTTACCTATCATCATTTTAATTATAAACATTTTTTTAAGTGGTAGGGGAAAGTTTAAATTATTTTATCACTCATGTATTATTTGACAATATTAGTCATGTTGAGATATGTTTTTTTGAGATAAATTATTGCTTAGACTAGATAGGAGTGATGAGATGATTGGTTAACTTTTGCGTAATTTTTAATGAACATTAGGGTTGGATGACTATAAATATGGATAATATCTACATTAATTCAATAGTATATATATGGACATATATATATTGAAAATATTTAGATAGGATTCATATGGCTAGCTGTATACTGATACATACATATATATTTGGAGTGTTACATAAATCTAGTCCTAGTCCATTATGTAGACACTCCTTTTTGGCCACTTCCATATCTAAATAGACTTAAAAATAATTTCTAGCAAAAAATGAAAATTAAGCCTAAAATCACCAAAACACCCAAAATCATGTAGAAGCTTCCTTATTTTGGGTATTATTATATATGCAATGATAAACTCTTATGGTTTCATCCCCAGCTAGGTTACGACCAAATAAGCTAACATTTTTTACCAATTGAGTTGGGAACTTAACCAACTTTTATAAAAGGTTAAAAGACGAATCAAAATTAATTGATTGATTAAACCTAATTAAGTGCATAACTAAAAAATCCATATTTAGTTAGTGAATATCTAAAATTATAAATTCAAAAATATAAACTATCAAGCCATGACATCACCCTAAAATTTTGAAATCTCTCAAAATTTAATTAACACAAATATTTAAAATGGAAAGGCATGCTTATTATTGACCAAATTTGGCCTACATACCAAAATTTGCCTAATCCAGAATAAGAAGCTAAGCAATGTCCTCATTGAAGAGTGATATAATGTCATTAGGAGTAGATAGACTTTAGGATAAGATCAATTTCCATTTTCAATCTTTTAAAACATTGTAAGTAGGCTTAACATGTGAATTTGGTGATCTTAAGGAGCCTAATCATCATGACACATCATATGAGAATGAATAGATCATTCTAGTTGCACATTTAATATATGCACTTGGGAGATTGACCAGAGCTAAAGGATTGCATGGACATGAGGTTATTCATTCCAAGATTATCCCCTAAAAGTTTCATATCTTTATGATTTTCTATCTCAAGATATAAGGCTTCAAAAGTGATCTAGCAGTTTGGGATGTGCATGCATATGTCAAATTTGAGCCTTGTAAAATAGTAATTTAGAATAAAAAGTTCCTAAGGATGAACATGGAGATAAAAAGTGTCAATATATTGGGTTATTTAATGAATATATAATGGTTCATGGTGACTTACAAAGCCACTAGGTCTAAGTAAAGTGATGGTACACATGCAATCATATAAAGTAGATCAATGGTAAGTGGTAACATGACAGAGTCAGTGGGTCTTGTTGGCTATATTTAGCCCACATAAGGATATTTTACCCAAAAATGTCTCAAATAGATGAACATATTTTTTAATGGAATGAGTTATCCAAAGACCAAATTACTTACAAGGCTTTCGAAACACTTTAAGCAATATTAAAGCATGGTTTTTTAATCTTTGAGAAGTAAGTCTTGAAACAGGTCTAGGATTACAAAATAAAGAAGACCAATAGGTTTTCATAGTACTTAAATAATTCAAGATAATGTATTAGGTTTTATAAATTATTATAATTCCATTATAGCCTTCTAAAAGAGACAATGATTCAAGCACAAGTCCAAAATAACTAGACTATCATAAGATGTCATGCATATATAGATTGGTCAGCTTAATTATGTGTTTAATAAGTATGATTAGAAATTATATCAAGGCAAAAATACCACATGGACATGAATTTATTCATTCTTATATCATCCTCCACTAATTTCATGTCTTCATGATCTTTCTATCTCAAGATATAAATCTTCAAAGTTAAACATGCAAAGTGAAACAAGTGCACAAATGTCAAGTTTTAGCTTCATGAAGTAGCCATTAGAATTAAAATATCCCAAAGTTTAATGTTAGAGTGAGAAGTGTCTAAATCATGGGAGCTAAGGTCAAGATCCAATGGTGAGCATTGATCTAATAGATGTTAGTGGGTCCCAAGATCTAACAACATCTACTTGATCATGTAAAGCAAATAAATGGTGATCATCAAGTCAAAAAATTAGCATAAGTGAGAAGCTAACAAATGGAAATATCTCAGGTGTCCTAACAGAGATATAATGGTATACATCAATTAATAAATCTAGTGGGTCCAAGTAGATCAATGGTATGGGTTTACTTTTATAGATCATATCAACAATAACAAATGAGTCAGCAAGTCAATGGATCTCAAAGGCAAATAAGAAGTTGTCAAGTGTCACAAGTTCATTAATTTGTCCAAAAATCTAAGTCTCACATTTAATCATACAAAATTAAATCTACAATGCATAATAGGTCAAAGAGTTGGCAACATCTTCCAAAATAAATAAAGGGCTGATATTTGGCACAACATGAGAGTTCCAGATCAAGATCAATGGTCAATATTAAAAGTTGAAGCTAGTGAGTCTAAGTAGATCAATGGTTCTCATTCAGTTGTGAGGAAATAGATTGATGATCAATATTAAAGGTCAAAATATAAGATATTTCAAGTGGATAACAATTGTGACTTAGGACAAAATATAATAAAGTCTTGAAAAGATCATCCTATCACCATTAGAGCTTAGTCGAATACCATTAAAAATACATAGTGATATAGTTAGGATGATCAATGATGGATTTATGATGCTATTAAAGCTCAATATGAACCTTTAGTTTAAATATTTGTAACATATAGGATCCATATTTTGGGTTTGTAGTATGGTTTCATAACTATGATCTTTATTCTTTAAAGAATACCTATGTATATGTTGAGTTTTTAGTTTCCATAAATTCTCAAAGGTAGGATAGGTATCTGTAATCCTAATGAAGATCAAGAAGGAGGCTATGTATTCTATAGGTCTGCATCAATATAAAAGCTATAAGAAAACTAATAAAGGAGATTGGTTTTGCATCTATAGAAAATACCTATGTTCAAATATTAAAGGGAAGATATATGGTTATGGAGAAGTATCTCATAAAAAATAGTCACTAAGAGCATACTTGGGAATTTCCCTATCAAGTTCATGGATATAAGGACCTTTACCTCATAATGAAGCAAGTGGAGATGGTGTAGAGTCCCAAGATGGAGATATGGTGGTCAAAAAATTAGTTATATCATTTAATAGATTTTTAAGGTGCCTAAATGTTTTCCTTCATAATAAGTATCATGACTCACCACCTTTGGTAACTATTATCTTCTAGTGCATTTCTCTCATCCAATAAGAAGATTCGGGGGCTATTAGACAAATAAAAAGATCACTTATCAATAAAGAACTAGTGCTGATTTGATTAAAAATGTGGCCACTCAATTAATGATTTTTTTTAATCATACTCCCTCTTCTCTCTCCCTTTTTCATATATTACCCATCATTTCCATTTTGGGAGGCTCTCTCTTAGATTTTAGAAGAAAAAGTCTCTCTCACTTTTGATAGGAACTCTTTCTCAATTCTGGAAGAGTAGAGACTCTCATTTGATAAGGTTAGACCCTATCAACACTTATATGAAAGACCTCTTAAAGATAATAAATGTTTCCTTTACCTATCTCTTTTTTTTGAACTATGTTTGGTAAGCTTGTGCATGATGGCCCTGTGAAGGAGAATCTTCCATGCCTATTATCCTCCTTTCTTGACTATTTTAGGGTTTTTTCCACTTATTTTTAGGTCTAAATTTATGTTCTTTATACCATTAATCTAAGCTTGGTGTGATTATTAGAACTCCTCTTAGCTTCATTCATTTCTTCCTAAACCTAGTGTATGAAATACTTATGCAATTAGCTAGATTTTGAGATTGTGTGAGCTAGTATTATCTTATGCTTCTTCAGTGTATATTTCATACTTGTGTGAGTTCTCATTTAATGTGCTACATCACCCTTTTATCCCTCTTAGGAGCTCTTTACCCCTTCTCTAAGCCTTTTTTTAGTGAAAACAATAGTATAGGTGATCCATCATGAGGAATATGGCCTTCTCCAAAGATCCAACCCCACCATATATGACCCATAACCTAGGGTTATTTTGATAGTGTAGATCAATTAGAGAGAGCTTGAAGAACCATCTCCAAGGGTAAAAATTAAATCTACAATAGTTTTTATCATGACTAGTGGGACATAGTCAAAAGAATATCGATCAAATTTTGATGTTGGCTTGATCAATTTGTAGAAATTGTAGCTTCCAAACAATAACATCTAGTGTCTCTAAAAGGAAATTAAACATTCTTTTAGTAGAACAGTGACTTTATCTCATGCCAAAGGTGATAACAAGGTTATATTCAAGAGGTATTTCATTTAAATTTATTAAATTTACTTTAAATTTAGTTAATAAATTAAGTTTTGTTAATGTACACCCATATAGAGGTAAATTTGTTCTTAAATCACTTTCAAGGCCTACTTTTGCAAGGAGATATTTGTTAAACCCTTTCATAGCCATGGTAGTTCCTAGAGATTTTGTGGCTTTTAATGGCCAAAGTCCTCTGGCCTTCCCTCAATATGATCCTCTTTTGTGGAATTTAAAAGTGGCCCTTATTTTACTAGAGACCAAACCATAACCCCTTTTAAACACCTCCTGGATATGGCCAACTTCTGCAACATTCATGATATCAATGAGGAAAATGTGGAAATTAGGTTATTAGCCATCCCTTTCAAAGGTAAAGCCTTATACTAGTATAGAATCCTTACTATTAATTCCATTTCCACATGGGACCAATTAGGAGAGGCTTTGTGTAAAATATTTGAATATAAAACATTTATCACTTGTAGAGAAATTAACTACAAATTAAAAGAGCCCCTCAGAAAGTTATACAAGACTTCAATGCAAGGTTCCAAAAAACATGGGACAAAACACCAATCTCTATTATTCTTACCCCTAACTTTTCATTCCTATACTATTTAAAAACCCTTAATAGTGACACTTCAACAATGATCTAGTCTATGGGAGGGAACACATTGCCAAATGCATATGAGGTGCAATCAGAGTAGAAAATTGTCTAGTCCAAGTTGGCAAGCTAACACCTAGACCACCAATTCCTTTATTCTTTGATACTAGGCCATCTCCTACTTATATTCCTCCTCATGATGGTATTAATCATGTGCTTATAATTTCTACTATACCCTCACCAAAGTAATAAAAGGCTTCCACTAGTCAATCTAGTGATTCCCAAGAACATAATAACTTTTAAGAGCTTAAGAGCATGTTTCAATCCTTGGGAAATGAACTAGTGAATGTTAAGAGGTAGTAAGATTTCAATAGGACTTATGAAGCCTCATATCAACCTTAGTAGTAATCTTATCAAGTAAATAGGCCACCATACAAAGGAAACTTCCAAGGTCAAGGCCAAGGTTAAAACCAATGATAAGGGCAACTTAACTACAATAGATAGAGTAATTGTAATCTAAATGTTACAATCACTTACAACACTTTGGTCCCTATCCAAAATAATTTTTCTCAATAATTTAAGGGTACTATACCTTGGAATTAGTCTTTTGGACAATCCATTATCCTAAACACTAACTTCAACCAAGCCTTCAATGATCAATGGTAGCAGGTTGCTAATTATGGATACAATCAAGCTCTTATGGCCTAAAACATATAAGTGCCCTTGATGACAAAACTAGAAGAGCCTCAAAAATTTCAAATCCTTGATTAAATACCAAGTTAAATGGGTGATATAATGGTGAATTATGAGTAAGAAGAGTGTTATGCACTCAATCAGTAGGCTAATTCTAGCCAAGCATACATTCTAGTGGTAGTAAATACAAGGTTCAAAAGAAGGAACATGGATGGTAACTAGGAAGTAGTCAGAGAGCCTCTTACCATAACTCCTTCAATATCAAATCCAAATGGACCTACTACTACTCCAAGGATTCCAATTGCTCCAAAGAACAAAAATTAGGGGAATGTCTTTGTTCCCCAAAACTCATAAATTCAAGGTATAGTTATGGATCCCAAAGCACAACAAAAGGTTGGTGGTTCACCCATCAACAATGTGGAACAAATAAAAAGGTATAATATGTTTGTTTTCAATGTGGGATATGATATCCATGTCTAGTTAGGTAGATATCCTTAAAGAAGGGTTGTCAAGAATCAACATTTTTGAGAAACCATTGGTCAAAGAACATGTGGTTCTCACTAATGCAACTAAAAGACCAAATGAAAATCAATTAGGTAAGGTGGTTAAACCTCCTCCTTTTTAAATTTTATTAATAACTGGTGACTATTTAGTGAATAATTACTTGGAAGATAGTGGGGATAACACCTCAGTAATGCCAAAGTCTATAACAAACCAACTTGGTCTTAAATGTGAGTCATAATCTAAAGGAATGTTGCATCTAGATGGATCTTCCACCAAGCCATCTAGTATCATTAAAGACCTCAAATTAACCCTAAATTCTTTTCCTAGTGTCTTAGTGGTTTAATATGTATTGATCATTGATGTACTTCCTAATTTTTCCCTATGCCTATCTAGAGACTTCAATGTAAATATTAGAGGTTATCTTTCTATAGATTGGTCATACATGGCATTCAGAATAAGATATGGAACCAAACTATCTATCAAGGTTGAGCCCATTACACAATTCCATATAGAGCCTTATGGGTCAAACAACATAAACCTCAATTTCACCATTATTGATGAGGATGAATAGGTTGTTTAAGAATTAAACACTCACCCTAAGGAGATACCAAACATGTTCTTAGATGAACTATAGAATGACAATCATTTATTTCATCCCTTGGAAGAAGTTGAAGAGAGGCACATAAATGTCTACTACTTACATGAAGAGAATTAGTCCATACCATCCCTCATTAGACCTCAAGAAGATCCTAGTGGCTTATGAAAATTATTATTTGATAGATCAAGGAGCAAACATGGAGTGGGTGCAGGTGCAATGCTAGTATTACCCTCAAATGACAAATATTTATCTTCTTATAGGTTATAATTTAGTTTCTCTTTTAATGCAATAGAATATGAGGGTCTTATCCATGGCCTTCAATTGGCTAATAAGAGAGGAATCAAGTAGTTACAAGTTTATGGGGATAGTGAGCAAATAGTGTACCAAGTTAATGTTCATAATATCACCAAAAATTCCTTGATGAAGTCTTAAAAACATATTGTGTGGGACCTAATTGAGTATTTTGAGGATTTTAACATCCAAGAAATACCAGGAAACTAAAATGGACATGCTCATAGATTAGTAGTTGTGGGAGCTCAATTCAATATCCCCAATGAGTGAAAAAAGACCAAGGTGTAGCCACATGTCAAAGAGGTGGTAAGACCATTAGTGAGAGATAGTGAATCTCATTGGTAGGTATTTGAAAATGATAAGAAAATTACTTATTTCTTATAGCAAGAACCAAAATTCTCTTCAATGAACTAAAAAAAGTTTCAAAATCTATATGAGGAGCAAATAGTTCAATTGAGATCCAATAATATTCTTAAAGGGATTGTCACCATTCAAGGTATTTTACATGAGGGAGATCATATGATAAAAGATAAGGTAGTGATGTCAACTAGTGAATAGAACTAATAAAAAATACTTATCTTCAACAACAGGATCCTCAAGTTTGGTAATGTAATAACTAAAGGTGAAAGGCATGTTTTCATAGAACTTTATAAAGACTATGTAGACATCTTTACTTGGGAATATAGTGACCTAAGAGGCTATTGGAAATGTTGGCCCACATATTAATTTTTTCTTGGTTGTAGTGCAGTGTCTTGAATATCAAAAAAATGGAGTAAGAGCTAAGCAAGTTTTGGATAAAATGAGTGGATCTAAGGGATCATGTAGCTTGTAAAGATTTTGAAACACTTTAAGTTCACTTAAAGTGTAATTTTTCAATTTCTAAGGATATTAATAGAATTTAAGATACCCCATGGGGTGTCAAGATTGCTTATAATGAGTATGTAAGTGCATATTATTCAAATGGTTCTTCATTGTGTTTATCGAGACACTTGAGACTAGTGGTAAAAATTATAAGTAGGTAGTTTGCTGACATAATCATTTCCATGTGGGGATTAGTTAGGGATAATTGGTCATATGGTTGTGATTATATTATTCCCAAGTTTTTATGTACCAAATTTTATGCCATATATCTAAGCACAACAAAAGATATGAGTGATTAAAGTTGGCCTCTCAAGCAGAATTTGCTAAGTTTTCATACTTAACCAATTTTCAAAGAAGCTCAAATAAAGCTGAGTGAGTAGTTTGATGGTGTTATATCTCACATGTGTGGTATATTTAGGATAAAATGATCATATGTGTTTGTTTAATTTAGTCTTAATAATATATGTGTTAAGTTTTAGGTCATGCAAGGAAGCATGATAAAAGTTATGCATGTTCAAACTCGGGCTCCCAAGTAGTTTGACAGTGTTTTCTAATACTTAAGCAAATGAACTAGATTATCATCAGGGCATCATGTAGAATTTCAAATTTGATCTCACTTGAACATTTTTTAAACACACTTATAAATATCCTAGAGCCAATAGATCAAGTGGGCATAATGTTTTTGGTCTCAAGAACATCTCTAGCAAATTTGGTCCCTCCATGATTCTTGTGCTTCAAGATATAAATCTTTAAAGTTGGTCAAATAATGGGATACATTCACACAGATATCAATTTTAATCCACTCTAGTAATCCATTAGAGATTAATTTTTATAGTCTATAGGATGTCAAATATGTTTGTGGGGATGTCAAATGATGTTCACATGAATGTCAAATTTAAGACCCATAAAGTAGTCATTGGGGTTTAAATCTAAGCAAATCTAATGATTGGCATTAAGACATACAACTAGATCTAAAGGTGAGAGGATAATATAATAATGTCAGTGGGTCCCCATAATATTAATTGAGTATATTTAATCATACCAAAGAGATCGATGACATGTAATAAAATTAAAGGGTTAATAGATCTTGAGTATGAATAAAAAAGGAGCTAAGTGTCAAGATTACACTAGCTCAAGCTCAAGATCAATGATCAACAGGAATTCATGCAAATTAAGATCAATGGTATGATAGGAGGTCAATAGGTTAATGATTTGAGTCAGCTTTTGATGACCAATCAAGTAAAAGCAAGCCTAAGACTTTTGAAGAAAGTCAAAGATGCAAGTTTTTTACTTAAGCAAGTTAATACATAAAGGTGTCAAGCTCAATGCCAATCTAGGAAGAACGAAAATGGACCTTGCAAGGTTGAGGCTCTCATTTAGTACACCTTGAAATATTAAAATGGCCTTGTAAAACTAATATAGGGTAAAGGTTGACAAGCAGAAGTGTCGAGATTATAGAAAAACTATTATAAATTAGTTTTCTCTATAGTTGACCCAGTTTCAAGTTTCAAAAAAAGGCCATAAAGGTAAACATGTAAAGGTTCACTTACAAATAAAATGACGTGATTATGACCCTTTTATCCACTCTCTTACAACAAAATAACTAATATGGGGTAATCAGTACTAGACTAAGATCATAACAAATTGATCTAGTTGTTGTAACTGCATCAATGTTGACACTCAAATTGAAAATGAATTGATCCCACCATCATAACGAAAAATGGAATCAATTTATAAAGATGTGGGAGAAGGAATGAGTGACTATTGTAATGTTAAGGTGGCCATGACCAATTGAATTCTTTGAAGGAACATAAATGCAGGGTAGTTGTAACCACTATTGAGAGTGGAATTAAGCTCAATAATGAACCCTTCAGTTCCAAGAACTTCCTCTCTCTCATTCTATTCTTATATATATTTAATATTTTAATCCTTTATTTTCATCCCTTAGGCTATTATGACTAGATTCTTCTAAAATTGTATTCTACACCTCTTAGAGTAATGAAAAGGACATTTTACAATGTTGATCAATCTATGCTTACTATGTTGTGTTTGATTGATATGCAAAGTGGTCTAATTTTCCCCTTGTAGGTCTGAGATCAACCTGGATGCTAAAAATATTCTTTGAAAGTTATATAGTATGCCATAACATTGATATCTCAAGGAAAGGATGTAATGTTATCTATAAGTGTCTTTAACCAGACCTTATCTTCATTGTCCTCTAGTCTTAGTACATCAAACTAACCTCTATGTGAAATATTGTTCTTTAGAAATCACAACAAGCATTGTATTAGTTTTATTCATGGTCCATTAGTGTGATAAGCGTTCAATATTATGAGTGGATATGAAAAATTCATGGTGCATCACCACATGTTAGAATAGGTCCTATTTTATGCAAATTATTTACTCTTTTCATCCCAACTTGCTTGAGTTTAAGAAAGAGATCCAAATTATTCTATCTAAGGAGATAGGCTCATTAAAGCCCCTAGACATTTGACCCAAATATATGTAACCCATAGGCTAGGTTCATTCCCATGTTGGACAAGGTTTGAGAGTAGGACTTGAACATTTTTTATTTCAATTAGGGTGTAACCTAAGTTTACAATAGTTTTGGCATGCCCGGTGGGACTCTTTCTCTTTGGAATAGCCAAAATCAAGAGATGAGGAGAACTATTTATGGTAGACAAATACACCCATCATCATTAGAGGCTAAATATTTTTCAAGATATAGAGTTCATATCATCTTCTAGATATCACCTCTTATGCCAAAGGTCACTAGAAGGCTAGTTAGTAAGGGAATTCCCTTTGAATTTGTTAAGCTTTATCATTATTCATATAAAATAGAAAGATTTAATAATATAGACCCTCATCCCCATAATCAATATTCATCTCTTGGCCACCCTATTATTTTAATTAGTACAATACCCACCATGCAGATGGCATAACCTATATTACAACCTTTCATACCCTTCAATGGTGGTATTCCTCTTAACCTTTAAAAATATTATGACATCCCTACTACTTCCCTAAAGAGTATACCATAATTTATAGGAGAAAACTCCACCACCCATGTAGATCACATTTTTGACATTGAAAATCTTTGTTCAATACATCATATTAAGTAAGAAAATGTAGCCATGAGATTAATAGCCACTCCTTGAAATGTAAAGCCATATAATGTTATAGAGGTATAGATCCTAGCTCAATCAATAATTAGGATGAGTTCTTTGAATTCCTATTTAAACATTTTGAAGATATAAGTGACCATGTGTCACTTGTTGAGCAACTCACCTCAACCAAGAGGGAACCTCAAGAATCCATGGTTGATTTTAGCTATAGATTCTAGAAGACTTGGGATAAGATCCTTGTCATCATTAAGCCCACACCCAATTTTGCCTTCCTTTAGTATTTGAGATCATTAAATTCAGAAATTATAGTCATGATCTAATCTATGGGTGGAACAACCCTACCATGAGCTTATGAAATATATATAAGGGCATAAAAATATTTGATACAAGTAGGGAAGCTTATGCCATCTCTAATGCTAGTTTTCCTTGAGATTCAGCCAAACCCAACTACCATTTCTCCATTACCCAACCAAAATAACTAATCCCAACCTCCTAATGGTCAAGAGGATAAATTTTTGAGAATTTAAATCTTGTTGAAGGCTCAAAACAATAAGCTAGTGGCCCTAGAGAGATAGAAACAAACTTTATATAAACCATACCAAGGCCCCTTCCAAACCTAATTTCATAATCAATCCTACAATATACCTCCTTATCCACTAAATAAACCATCCCAAGGCCAAATTAACCAAAGGATATCTCATAATAACTACAACCCCATATATACTAGTAGCTCAAGATCCTTGGTCCCCACATAAAACAATCTTGCACAAGAGGGTCAATAGCAGTTAGTAGGATATTCTGATGAGATGGTAATGGATACAAGTGGAGAAATGTATTAGGACCCTAATTTTTATAATGATCCCTCATTCTAAGGCCATTAATAAATGCCTCCTCCACCACAAGGTCCTTCAATGAATTAAGGTGATATGCCTACCATGATACCATCAGAAGATCAAATTCAATAGTAAGGGAACATAGGTAAAGTACTAGCTGATACTATGTGAATAAAATTTCAAGAAGGAGAGCATATGTTTGATAATATAGTAGTAAACATGGGGAATACTACATAAAGATAAAATGGAATAGTTTCATCTAACATAAGGGATATGAGGAGGATGGTGGATAGTGGATGATAAGGTGGGGGTAACCTATGGACTCTTCAGTGTCTCCACAAGTCAGTCAACAATATACCACTTCAAATGTACCTATTAAATCCCCTAAAACTCAAAACTACCTCTACATCATGGGTAGTAGTAGAATTATCCTTTTGTTCCTCATGTCACATAAGTGCCAAGCAATGCTTCTACTTCTAAGATGCAACCCAAAGGTACTAATCTTCCTTTTAATATTGTATATCATATGAAGAAGGCTAATGTTACTATGCCTATGTATGATGCCCTATATTTTTAGAGACAGAAAGAGATTCTTCAATAATATCTCTCCAAGCCTTCCCATATGGATGAGATAGCTGATAAGGTTAACACTATTTTTATAAATAGTAATCGATGTAAGCCTAGTCAGGTTTCTAACCAAGTACCTAATCAAATTCAAGCTCAAAATGTTGTTTATTTCCCCAAGATTGTTAATCCCCCTCCATTCTATTTGTTAGCCATCATAAGATATTAATTGGTACATAATTATATGGTAGATTTAGGAGCTTCAACCTTAGTTATGCATAAGGCCATAGAAGATAAGCTTGAGCTTAATTATGTGCCTATTTAAAAAGGGGTTCTCTGGTGGGATGGTTCCCCCACTAAAATAGTATTCATAGTGAAAGACCTTAGTATCAAATTCATAGCTTGCCTAGATTATGTCATTACTTAGGATGTAATGGTTATAGACATACCTTCATATTTTCCCCTATACCTATCTAGAGACTTTACTACAAAAATTGGGGGATATTTATCCTATGAATAGTCATACATGGTTTTCAAGACTAGATATGGAACTAAAGTCACTATTAAGTCAGAACTTATTTTTAGGTTCCATCTAGAACCCTATATACCTAATTGTGTAAATGTCAACTATAATGTATTTGAAGAAAATGAGAATGTTAGTGAAAAAGAACCTCACGCTAATCTTGAATTAATATAATATATATACTTAGATGAATGGGTAGTGGAAAATCATGGATTTAATATCTATAGAAACATTGAAGGAGTAGGCTTAGGGGTGTACTATATACATGAGGAAGGTGTTGTTATACCTTTTTTAACTAATACCACTCAAGAAGATGGTCTATAGAATTTATGATTTTATGACTCTAATTTAAAGAATGGTATTGGAGTTGAAACCATGCTAGTGTCACGTTTAGGTCAAAAGTACCATAAACTACAAGGTTACATTTTAGTTTCACTTTAAACACAACTGAATATGAATCTCTTTTACATGGTTTGTAAGAGGCAAGAAGAAGAGATGTCAAACTTCTTAGAGTCAAGGGTGATAGTGAACTTGTATTACATCAAGTGAGATTCAAGTACAATTAAGAACCATCATTTAAAATCTTATAAGCACCATTTATTGGACCTCATGGAGGACTTCTTGGTATTCAACATCTAATCCATACTAAGAGAAGCAAATCAACATGCAAATAGGCTTGCATCCACTGGAGCTCAATATGAGATTGTAAGAGTTAAATGAAACCACATTCAAGATAAGATCAAGGTCATATCTATGCCAATTTTACTTTACAATGAGGTAAGTTAGAAATTGTTTGATAATGATGATCAAATTATATGTTTTTAGATGTAAGAGGCAAAACTATGCCATAAGAATCAAGATAAATTATAAAATCAATATTATGATCAGATATAAAACATAAGAATAATATGCCTAAAGGGATTATGAAATTGGAGATAATATTTAATGAATATGATCAAGTGAGGAAGGGAAAATTATGTATCTTATAAGGCTAAGGAAGAACATTATGAAAGGATAGAGTTTTTTAAGGACAAGTTGTTAAAGTTAGGAAAGGGCAACACAATAGAAGAGAGAATTGCATTTTTTTCCTTGTGATAAGAATTTTTGGAAATATTTTCATGGGAGTAAATATTTGAAGGGATTTTATAACTTTCACAACACACCATTTAACTAGAAGGTAATACAAAGCTAGTCAGGTAGAAACAAAGGATTGTCAATCCAAAAGTGGAGGACCTAATGAGAAGGGAATTATTCAACTTGATTAAGCTAAAGATAATATTCAACATCAAAAATTCCTCATGGGTGGAAAAAAATTTCCATTAAAGAATAAAAATGGGAAATACATTTATGTGTTGAATTTAGGGACCTCAATAAGGTGTCCCTAAAATATCACTACCCACTGCCCTCAATGGATTAGATTCTTCAAAAGGTGGCAGGTTCTCAAAGATTCTCACTACTTGATGGCTACCTTGGATATAATTAGATCATGGTAAAAAAATAAAATAGACATAAGACTACCTTCACCATAAAGTGGGGCATTTATTCATGCATGAAGATGCCCTTTGTATTATCTAATTCTAGGGAAATTTTCCAAAGGGCAATGGATGTCTCCTTTAAAGGTTTGATAAATGACATGGTGCTCATCTACCTAGATGATGTCACTATATTCTCAAAGGACCCAACTGATCACATTGTTCATTTGAGGTTATTCTTTAAAAGATGTAGAAATTTTGGTGTGTCTTTGAATCCTAAAAAATGCATATTTGGTGTCTAAGAAGGTAGATTATTGGGTCATGGAGTGTCTAAAGATGGTATTTACATACACCCTAAAAGAGTTTAGTCCATATTTTCCTTAACCTTTCCCAAGAATAAGAAAGGTCTATAGAGTTTCTTAAGAAAGACCAATTTCATAAGGAGGCTAATTCCAAGCTTTGCAAAGATGGTCAAACTGATTACTCATATGTTGAGGAAGTGCAAAGAGTTTGAATGGACCAAAGAAGGTAAGAAAAGTTTTTAATTAATAAAAAATTACATATCTCCTACCTCCACATTTATTAATTCTAATTTTAACAATGAATTATATTTGTATGACTTTTCTACATTAGAATAAATCTCTACCATGTTGATGCAGTAGAATGACCAAGGTCTGGAATAGCCTATTACTTTCTTTAGTTAGACCTTAGAAGGATATGAAGAAAGATACAAATTTTTAGATAAGAACAATCTTGTATTATTAAGAGGCATAAATAATTTTAGGCACATGGTCTCTAATAACAAAATCATACTCATGGTAGCACACCCAAGTGTCAAATAGTTCATTCTTATTAGGGACCTCAATGAGAAAAGAGATAGATGGGTGACAAAGTACATGGAGTATGACCTAAAGGTTAGAGTTAAAACTATTGTAAAAGGTAGAGGATTATGTGAATACATTATATTAGAGTTAAATCATAATAATTATTAGTTGTTGGTAATCCATGATAGCTAATAGACAGTTGTAGACAACACACCTTTTAGCTAGACATATGACATAATCAAGTTTATTGAGTCAAGCCAATGTCCTATGGGGATAGATAGAGCCAAGATAAGATATTTTAGGTTTAAAAGTATAATTTATATCCTAATAGATAGAATAATTTTCAAGAGATACATTAGAGGCATTCTTTTGAGGTGTGTGGAATCAAGTCAGATAGATAAATTACTTGAGTAGTTCCATGATGGTCTAGCTGGTGGGCACTTTTCTACCAAGAACATAGTCTCCAATATCATTAGAGTTATTTAATTTTGGTACACTATGTTTAGAGATGCATACTCTTAGGTAAGGAGATTCAAAAAATGTGTAATTTTTATTTGAAAATAGAGATTAACTACACTCATCTTATAGCTAATATAAGTAGACTAACCATTCATGCAATGGGGCTTGGATTTAATAGGGATGATACACCCCTAATAAATAAAATGGAATAAGTGGATCATTATAGATAAAAACTAATTTACAATATGGATTGAATTAGCTACCATTAAGGAGGTTAATGATGTTTTTTATTTTGGACTTTTATGATAGTCTTGTAACTACATTTGGTGTTCCTTCTACAATCATTTTTGAAAATGCATTGTATTTTAGTATAAATAAGCTGTGTGAGTGGGACCTTTCACATGGTATTTATCTCAAATAATTCTCCAACTATTACCCATATAGAAATGAACTAGAAAATTCCATAAACAAAAACTTGTTGAAGATCATCAAGAAGACTATGGAGGATAGACAAAGGGAGTGGCACACTAGATTGAGGATTACCCTATGGAAAGATAGAGTGACACCCAATAAAGCTACTAGAAACTCCCCATATCTTCTTATCTATGGGAAATAATCCAAGATCCCTATATCTCTTAAACTTCCTACATTAGAACTTGTATATTAGCTTGAGCTCTTTGAAGGTGATATTATGCAGGTGCGACTGAATGAAATGAGATGGCTAGAAGAAATGAGAGACATTTATATATAAACCATGTGGTCTACTAAAAACCAATTGAATAATTCATTTTAAAAGAGATACTCCTCAAGGAATTTCCAACAAGGTGATATAGTCCTAAAATGGGATTAGGATTGCGTAAAACCAATAAACACTCCAAGTTTGATAGTATTTAGAGTGGACCTTATGCCATCACAAGTTTCAAGGAGAAAAATGCCTTTGATATTTCTAGATTTAATGGGTAGATCCTTCCCATCCCTATCAGTGGGAAGTATCTCAAGTTATATTACTAATTGTAGCTCTTGATCTTTATACATATTTAGATAGGTCTATCTTTCCTCCAAGTAATTTTACACATGGATCTTTTATTGTTTAGATAGTTTTTTGGTATATTTCATTACTTTATTATTTTTTTGGTTTCCCATTATTCGAAAATATTTTTAGGAATCAATTAGAGTCCTTTTACAAGCATGCTTAATTCATTTAGCCATCATAATCAAACTTGATCAATGTCTAGATTTCATGACCAATAGGTTGGCTAAGCCAACTGAGTCACAAAAAATTTTGGCCATTTTTGCCCACATACCAAGTTTCTACTTGGCTGTAATGTAGTGTCTTAAAGATGAAAAAAATAGAACAATATCTGAACAAGTTTTGGATGGAATGAGTGGACCTAAGGGATCATGCAGCTTGCAAATCTTTTGAAACACTTTAAGTTCACTTAAAGTGTAATTTGTCAATTTTTAAGGATAGGAATAGAGTTACAAAGACCCCATGGGATGTAAAGATTTATTATAATGGGTATGAAATTTCATGGTATTCATTTGGTTCTTCATTTTGATCATCAAGACACTTGGGTCTAGTTGCAAAAATTCTAAGTAGTTAGTTTGTTAATATTATCATTATCACATGTGGATGAGTTCAGTAGAATTAGTCATATGGTTATGATTACATTAGTCCCAAGTTGATAAATTCCAAATTTTAATAGATGCATCCAAGTTTAGTAGAAGATATGAGTGTTCAAAGTTGGCCTCTCAGGCAAAATTCACTAAGTTTCCATAGCCAATTTGCAAAGAAGTTCAAATAGAGTCTAATGAGTAATTTGATGGTGATATATCTCACACATATGGTATTTTTAGGAGAAAATGATCATATGTGTTTTTTTTAGTCTCAAGAACACATGAACTAATTTTCATGTTATGTGATGAAATGAGATAAAAAATTTGCATGTTCAAAGTTGGGCTCCCAAGTAGTTTGACAATGTTTTCTCATACTTAACCAAATGAACCAATTCATCATCAAGGTGTCATGTAGAACTAAATAGGTGAGCTCACTTAAAAATTTTGTAAAAAAACTTAGAAATATCTTGGAGCCAATAGATCAAGTGGGTACATTTTTTTTGGTCTCAAGAACATCTCCAACAAATTTGGTCTCCATGATTCTTGTGCTTCAAGATATACATCTTAAAAGTTGTTTAAATAATGGGATACATTCACATAGATGTCAAATTTAAGTCATTGAAAAAATCCATTAGATCTTAAGTTTGATGGTCTTTAGGATGTCAAATATGTCCATAGGGATGTAAAATTATATTTTCATGAACATAAAATTTAAGACCCATAAAGTAGCCATTAGGGTTTAAATCTAAGTAGATCCAGTGGTAGGCATTTAACCATACATCTAGATCTGATGGTATAAGGATGACCTAAAAGTTTTATTTGGTTCCTAAAAGATCAATGGAGTAAATTTAATAATACCAAAGAGATTGAGGTCACGTGATCAAGTCAAAGGTTTGGTAGATCATGAGTGAAAATATGAAGGAGCCAAGTGTCAAGACTGTGTTAGCTCAATTTAAAGATCAATGATTAGTGGGAGTTCATGAAACTTGAGATCAATGGTGCAAGAGGAGGTTAATATTTAAATGATTCAAGGTATATTTTTATGTCCAATCAAGTAAAGGCAATCCTATGACTTTTGATGAAAGTCAAAGATGTAAATTTTTGACTTGGGCAAGTTAATATAGAAAGCTGTTGAGCTTAATGATGATCCAAGAAGAACTAGAGTGGATCTTATAGGGTCAAGGGTCACCTTTAGGACTTCATGAAATATTGAAAGGGTCTTGTAAACCTAATACAGGACAAAGGTTAACAATCATAAGTGTCAATTTTATAGAAAAACCAATATAAATTGGTTGTTTATGGTGATCCCAGTTTCAAGTTTCAAAATTATGCCATGAAAGTAGACACATCAAGGTTTTTTACCAGAGAAAATGATGTGATTATAACCCTTTTATCCACTCTCTCATGACAAATGAACTAGTAAGGAAAAATTAGTATGAAAATAAGAGCATAACAAATTAATCCAGCTATTGTAATTGCATCAACATCAACACTTAACTTGAAAATGACTGATCATGTCATTATAACTAAAAAGAGCATCAATGCAGAAAGAAGTGGGAGAAGGAATGAGTTATTACTACAACTATTTTTTGAGGTGGCCATGACCAA
Organism: Torreya grandis; assembly: GCA_037957365.1. NCBI lineage: Eukaryota > Viridiplantae > Streptophyta > Pinopsida > Cupressales > Taxaceae > Torreya > Torreya grandis. The sequence goes on from JARHVA010006005.1 coordinate 869,282, forward strand.
TTTAGTGCTTTAAAAGAACATAAATATAGGATGGTTGTAACTATTGTTGAGAGTGGAGTTGAGCTTAATAAGTACCACTTTAATGCCAAAAAACTTCCTCTCTCATTCCATTCTTCTATATATTTAGGATTTTAAGCCTTTATTTTCATCCCTTTATTTGGTATGACTAGACTCCACTAAAATTATATATTTACCTCTTGGAGTAATGATAAAGACATTCTATAGTGTTTATCAATTTATGCTTAGTATGTTATGTTTGATTGATATGTAAAGTGGTCTAATCTTCCCTTTGTAGGTTTGAACTCAACCTGAATGCTAACAATCTTCTTTATAGGTCATATAGTGTGCCATCGCATTGATATCTCAAGATAGGATGGAATGTTGTCTATAAGTGTCTTCAACTAGACCTTATCTTTTTTGTCCTCCAATATTAGTACATCAAAATAATCTCTATGTGAAATATTGTTGCTTATAAATCATAGAAAGAATTGTATTAGTTTTATTCATGGTTTATTAGTGTGTTAAGGGTTCAAGCTTATGAGTGACATGACAAATTCATGGTGCATCACTACATGTTAGAATATTTCTTATTTTATTCAACTTATTTACTCTTTTCATCCTAACTTATTTAGGTTTTAGAAAGTGAGATCCAAATTATCCTATCTAAGGAGATAGCCTCCATAAAAACCCTAGAGTTCTAACCCAAATACAAGAAAAACATATCCTAGGGTCATTCCCATGGTGGACCAAGTTTGAGAGTAGGGCTTGATTATTCTTACTTTCAGCTAGGGTGCAACCCAAGTCTACAAAGAGGATTTGATCCAAAGATGGCCCAACACACTATAGAACTAGAGGCTAATGCAAAGCCTGTTAGGAAGAAGTAGATTCCTATAAATTCCAAAATATAATAGCTTATGAGTAAAGAACTAACCATGTTAATTGAATCCAAGATCATCATTCCCATTAAGCACTCCTTATGGGTAGCTAATTTGGTGTATGTTAGGAAGAAGAGTGGGGAGATCAGATTGTGTGTTGACTTTAGGGACCTAAATAGGGTCTCCTTGAAGGATCACTACCCCTTACCATCCATGGAACAACTCATTCAAATAGTTATTGAGTCATAATGCTTTTCCCTTTTGGATAGATATTTAGGATACAACCAGGTGCTGGTGAGAGAAGAGGATCAATATAAAACTACCTTCACCATAAAGTGGGGCACATATGCTTACCACAAGATGCCTTTTATATTTTCAAATGTTGGGGCACCTTTTCAAAGAGCCATCAACATGGATTTCTAAGGGTTGCTAAATCAGATGGTGCTAGTTTACTTGAATGACATCACAATTTTATCCAAGAAGGATAGTGCCCACATGGACCATTTGAGGTTGATATTACAAAGATGCAGAGAGTATGGTATCTCTTTAAATCCTAATAAATGTGTGTTTTCCATTCATGAAGGCAAAATTTTGGGTCATATTGTCTCAAATGAGGGATTATCCATTGACCCTAATAAAATAATTGATATCTTAGCATTATCTCTACCTAAACACAAGAAAGGAATCTAGTACTTCCTTGGGAAAATAAACTTTGTGAGAAGGTTTTATACCTAGTTTTGTAAACTTGTTCAAACCCATCACCACCATGATGAATAAGATCCAAGTGTTTACTTGGTTGAATGAAGTTAAGGAAACATTTAAGGTCATCAAGTAGGGCATTGCCTAAGCATCCTCACTCATGAATCCTAATTTATAAAAGGATTTAATATTGTACACCTTTCCTAGTGTTGATAACATATCAATTATGTTGATGTATAAGAATGGTGAAGTACTTGATTAACCAATTGCCTTTTTTAGTCAAGGGATATAGGGATATGAGGTAAGGTATACTTTCATATAAAAATAGGTTCTTGTATATTTGAGGAGTCTAATAAAGTTTAGAGTAATGCTCTCCAATAGTAAGGTTTATAGTATGGTGTTTCATCCTAGAATGAAGAACTTTTTCTTCAATAAGGATTTGAATGAGAAAAGAGCAAGATGGATTACCAAGGTCATGGAGTAAGATGTGGAGATTAAAGTCACTAGGATAATAAGAGGCAAAGGCTTGTGTGAGCATATGGTGGATGACCTTCAATAAGACAAAGAATGTTTTTTGGTGTCATATCTTAGAGTTAGTTATTATGAAATGGAAGTGCACTATTTATGAGTTGTCTAGATAGATCAAAAAGAAGGTATTTTAGGATTTAATACACACCTTATGCATTAATTGATGGTGTTCTTTTTAGAAAGGACCTCAATGGGGTATTAATTATTTGCATTGATGACAATCAAGTGGTAAAGATCTTGGATTACTTTCATGATGGACCTATAGGAGGCTATTTTTCCCCAATAACAACAAAAACAAAGGTAATGAGAGTTGGATATTATTAGCCTAGCCTTTACAAATATGATTATGCATGGGTTAGAAAATGCCAAAAGTGTGTTTTGTTTATATGAAAGTAAATATTAGTAACTCTTACAGTCAACCCAATCTAAGTGTAAAAACCCTTCATGTAATGGGGGCTATAATTCATAAGAATGATAAATCTACTTTCAAATATAAGACATAAATGGATTCTCACTACAACTAACTACTTCACTAGATGGATGGAAAAAATTATTTTGAAATAAGCCAATGAAATAGTAGTATTGGACTTATATGGCATCATAGTGACCATGTTGGTGTCCCATATACTATAATTTTAGATAATTCATTATCATTTTTTGGTATTAGACAAGTGAGTGGACATTCAAGCTAGGCATCTACCTCAACACATCCTCTAACTACTACCCATAAGGTAATAGACTAGGAAAGTCTATAAACAAGAACTTGATAAGGATTATCAAGAGGACCATGGAAGAGAATAAAAGAGTGTGGCATACAAATCTAATGAAAACCTTATAGACTAATAGAGTGATTCCTAAATTTTCAATTGATAATTATCTATATGTCTTTGTAGATGGAAGGGAAGCCAAATTGCCCATTTCTCTTGAAATACCTATATTGGAGTTATCCCATCATCTTGAGTTGATATAAAGTGAACCTATGCACATGAGGATGCAAGATCTCATGGAGCTTGAAGAAACCAAAGACCTTGTAATGAAGACATTAGAGTCACATCAATCTCAAGTTAGTAAATGCTTTACCAAGAGAGCCATAGAAAGGGACCTCAAGGAAGGAGGCCTTGTCCTCAAATGGGACTCAAATAAATCCAAGCCAAGTAACCATACTAATTTTGATAACTTTTAGAGTGGTCCTTATTTTATCCATGGATGCCAAAAACATAATGATTTTTAGCTTGACTAATTGGATGGAGAGGTATTACCTATCCTAGTCAATAGCATTCATTTGAATCCTTGTTATTAAAATAATTTTCATATATTGTATGATATTGTAGCATATTAGAGTAGTTTTATATGCTTTCATCTAAGTGCCTTGAGCATATTTCCTTTCAATTATGTGTTTCCCTTTAAATAAGTGTTTGTGGCATAGTTGTTTATTTTGATCTTTTGTTCCTTTCTTTGCTTCAAGAAGAGGTTTTAGAAAGGGTTAGCTCTAATCAATCTCACATTAATTTAGAGAAAAATACCATGAATCTATATACCCAATGAATTAGTTTAAGGCCACTAGTCTTTGCATAGTGGGCATGTAAACCCAAGATGTTACCAAAAATGTTGGCCAAATTTGGCCCACATAAGGATATTTTACCCATAAATGGATTAAATAGATTAACATAGTTCTAAATGGAATGAGTGGTCTAAATATCAAATGTCACTTACAAATATTTTGAAACACTTTAAGCAAGATTAAAGTGTGCTTTGTTGATCTTTGAGAAGCATGTCTTAAAACATGTCTAGGATTTCAAAATGAAGAAGAACAACATGTTTTCATAGTGCTTAAAGAATTTAGGAGCATGGATCAGGTTGTAAAAATTATTGTAAGTCTATTAGATCCTTCTAAAAGAGATAGCATTTCAAACACAAGTCTAAAATAACCAGACCATCATGAAATCATCATACAAAAATAGATTGGTCAACTTGATTGTGCATTTATTAAGTATGTTTATAAAGTTTATCAAGGATAAAAGACCATATAGACATGAATTTATTCATTATTATATCATCCTCTATAAATTTCATGTCTTGATGAGCTTTTTATTTCAAGATATAAAGCTTCAAAGTTAAATTTGTAAAGTGAAATAGGTATGCAAGCATCAAGTTTTGGATTTATAATGTAGCCATTTGAATTAAAATATCCCAAAGTTTTATGTGAGAGTAAAAAGTGTACAAATACTTGGAACTAAGGTCAAGATCCAATGGAGAGTATCAATCTAATAGATATTAGTGGGTCCCAAGATTTAATGACATGTATTTGATTGTGCAAAGTAGATCAATGATGAGCATCAAGTCAAAAAGTCATCATAAATGAGAAGTTGATAAGTGGCAAGATCTTGAGTGTCCAAATAGAGATCTAACATTATGCATTGACTAGCAGATTTAGTGGGTCCAATTAGATCAATGATACACATTCACTCATATAGATCAGATCAATGATGAGTAATGAGTCAACAAATCAATGGATCTTAAAGGCTAATAAGAAGCTACCAAGTGTCACAAGTGGATTAATCTATCAAAAAATATAAGGATCATGTTTAATCATATAAAAGCAGATATACAGTACACAAGAGGTCAAAGAGTTAGTAGTATATTTCATAAAAAATAAAAGGATGATAGTTGGCATAATATGAGAGGTCCAAATCAAGATCGATGATCAATATTAAAAGTTAAAGATAGTGGGTCCAAGAAGATCAATGGTGATCATTCAATCATGAGAAAGTAGATCAATGATCAATATTAAAGGTTCAAAGATAATATATTTCAATTAGAGATCAATTAAAACCTATGTCAAAACATAAGCAAGTCTTACAAAGATCATCCTATCTCTATTAGAGCTTGATAAATACCATTAAAAGGACACAGTGATACAATCAAGATGATCAATGATGGATTTTTATGCCATTGAAGATCAATATGAACCTCTAGTTTGAATATTTGTAACATACAAGATCCATCTTTTGGGGTTACAATATGGTTTCATGACTACGATCTTTGTTTTTTAAAGAAGACCTATGTATATTGTGAGTTCTCAGTTTCCATAAATGCTCAGAGGTAGGATATGTTTATTTAATCCAAATGGAGATCAAGGAGGATATTCATTATATAGGTTTGTATCTATATGAAATCTATAAGAAAACTGGTAAAAGAGATTGGTTTTCAATCTATAGAAAAGACCTATGCTCAGATATTGATGTAGGGGAAGATATATGGTTATGGAGAAGTATCTCATCTTTATACAAATCTATAACTCCAATAAATAGCCACTAAGAGTAGACTTGGGTATGACTCTATCAAATACATGGATATCAGGACCTTGCTCTCATAATGAATTGGATATGGCATAGAGTCTCAAGATGGAGATCTAGTGGTCAAATAAATTAGTTGTAACAATTAATAGATTTTAAGCATGCCTAAGGGTTTTACTTCATAAGTAGGATCATGACTCACCACCTTTGGTAATTATTATCTTCTAATGCATTCTCTCAACCAATAATAATATTTGAGGGCTATTGAGACAAATAAAAAGATAACTTATCAATAGATAACTGGTATTGATTTGATTAAAAAGATAGCATCTCAATTAATGATTTCTATACTCACATTCCCTCTTTTCTCTCCCTTTCTCATATATTACCCATTCTTTCCATTTTGGGAGGCTCTCTCTCATATTTTAGAAGAAAATCCCTCTATCATTTTTCATAGGAACTCTTTCTCAATTCTAGAAGAGTAAAGACCCTCATTTGATTAGGCTAGACCCTATCAAAACTTGTATGAAAGACCTATTAAGCTAATAAATATTTCCTTTACATGTCTCTTGATTTTGAACTATGTCTAGTAATCTTATGCATGATGGAATTGTGAAGGAGAATCTTCCATGCCCAATATCCTTCTTTATTAACTATTTTAGGGTGTTTTATAGTTAATTATAGGTCTACATTAATGTTTTTTCTACCATTAATGTAATCTTGTTGTGAGTCTTAAAACTCCTCTTAGATTCATTCATTGCTTCCTAAACCTAGTGTATAAAATACTTATGTAATTAGATAGATTTTTAAGATTATGTGAGATAGTGTTATCTTATGATTTTTTAGTGTATATATCATGTTTTTGTGATTTATCATTTAATTTGGTGTATCACCCTTTTAGCCTTCTTCGGATCCCTTTACCCCCTCTCTAGCCATTTTCTCAATGCAAACATTAGTATAGGTGATCCACAAGAGGAAGCTAACCTTCTATAGAGGTCCAACCCCATAATAGGTGATCCATAACCTAGGGTTGTTCCAATAGTGTAGCTCAATTGGAGAGAGAATGAAGAACCCTCTCCAAGGGTGTAAAATATAGATACAATAGGTCTTAAAGATCCAAAAACATGCGTTCAATCATGCATCCAAAGATAAACTATGAGCATCATGTCAAAAAGTTAGAGGATATTAAGATTGGGTGAGGAAATGATAATTAGAATGATCTTAGTGAATAAGCAGATCAATGGTGCACATTTGATCAAGTACAATAAAATCTATGGCATGCATTCAATCAAATCATTGAGATTAATGGTGTATGTGAGGTTAAGAAGTGAACAATCTTAGTATGAATGTGAGGCCACCATGTGATGCAAGTGTATAACAAGATAAACTAATATCAATAACTTGAGAAGGGATGCATCATTACCAAATGTCTTAATCTAGAAGGCCTAGATCAAGATTAGTGGCCAATATAAAAATTCAAATCTATAAGACTTTCATTAGAGCTGAAAATATAGTTTAAATTTGAACTAGAGAAAATATTTCAAGGGTATGCCATGAAGGAAGACATGCTAGACAAAGGATTCTACACCCCTCACTGAGCATATAGAATACATAAATGCAAGATCAAAAATAATATAAGTTACTAAGAGATGACCCTATAGATATATCTAATGCCATTAAATCCCTATAAAACTTTTCCATAGCTTCTAGATGCAGGCTTTATATCTTGATCAAATTTAAGAAACCCTAGCCTACATATCTTCATTTCTACTCATGACTATATGAAAACCAATGGGGTGATGATTTTCATCCATAATATATCTATATTTAGGATTTAAAAGTAATGGTATAATGGTGATTATACAAGGAATGTCAAAAATAACATCAATGAGAAAGCTTAAGTAACTAGTTGATATTGTGAAGAACATCAGGCATGGTTGAAGAAGATAGTGGGGAATTTAGTGTTTCAAGGTCCTTAGGGACTTTTTCCTATTTTATGGATTATGAGTCAACATCCTCAAATTGATTCTAATTGATCAAAGGTGGTTGGGTCACATTTATTAAAGGCTATTTGTTCATTCCCCCCTCTCTCTACCCTTTATTATATATATCCCACTTTCTTTCACTTTGAAAAGGGATGACTCTCAAATATTTTTCTTAGAGGAAGAGACTATTATGCTTTGGCTATGCCAAATTTGTAATATAACACCTACTTAATATAATAGAGATTGAATTCTTCCATTTATAAGATGAATTGAAGCGTGTCTTATGAGTTCATTGATGTGGTTAAGTGAATCAATGCTTTACTTTGCCTCTATATAAATTCCTTCACCTTCATGAAGTGTTTGGTAGCTCCCATAGGTCATTCTAAGTGCACATATAGTTTGTTGATTAGTTTGTAAGTGGATAACTTCCCTCCCATGCTATATTAATAGCCAATTCTCACCTTTTAGTGAAACACTTATGTGTAAGATTTTTAAAGAGTGAATGAATTGATGTTTATTAGTCTCGAAAGTGTCATATAGTGTGTCATATAGTGCATCTTATACAAGAATGAGTGTTAAAATCATTGGTACACCACCTCTTTTTTACATGTTTTCATGTAATTAGTGTCTTTTTCTCTCCCTTTTATAAGTCATAGGCTAGTGTAGGTGATAGATATAATAGGAAGCTAGCCTTCTCTAGATTCTCAACCTCACCATAAGATACCCACATCCTAAGGTTGTTCCCATTTTTTGGCTTAGTTGGAGGTAGCATAAATAACTCCCCCCATGTGTATAAATTAAGACCACAAAGGTTTTTAGAACACTTGGCGGGACCCAAAAACATACTCTATACATAAATTTTGGAGATAAGGAGTAGTAGTTTCAATAGAGGAAGACATTTATCATCATCAAGAACTAAAGGTTCTTTAAGATGTAGAGTACATAAAATCATCTAAGAACTAATCTCATGCCAAATGTTACTACAAGGTTAGATCGTAAAGGTATTCCCTTTGAATTCATTTAGCTTCCATTTATTTCATATAAAAGAGAAAGATTTTATAGGACAAGACCTTATCCTAAAAAGAGATATTCATCTCCTTGTCACTCCATTGTCCTAAGTAGTGTAATTCCCACTACCTAAATGGCCATAAAAAATTAGGTATTTATTCCATTCAATAAAATTAGTCCATTAAACTTATCCCAATATTATGATATTCCTATGTATTATCTTAAAATCATCCTTTTATGTTTTGGATAAGATCAAATAACTACTATTGAGCACATCTAGGATGTTTCCAACCTTCGTTCAATTCATAATATTGTTCAAGATAACATAACTATTAGACTACTCGCTACATCATTCAAAATAAAATCCCTATAGTGGTATATAAATCTTCTACTAAATTCCATAGCTACATGTAATGAGTTAGGTGTAGGCTTAGTTAGATAATTTGAAGATAAATTTGATCACCTATCCTTAGTTGAATAATTGACTACCATTCAGAGATACCCCATGAGTTCATGTCTGACTTTAACCTAAAATTCCAAGAGACATGAACCATAATACCTACATTAATTAGGCCATCCATAGAATATGCTTTCTTGTATTACCTAGATTCTCTCAATTTCAATACTAGTGTGATGATACAATCAATGGGTGGTATTACCTTGCTAGATACTTATGAGGTTGACATAAGGGTAGAGAATATCTTGATACAAGTTATTAAAATTTATCTAAGGCCTCTAATGCCTATATTCCTAGAATTAAAGCATATTCCATTCCCTCAAGTTCCTAAAATTCCATCTATATCCCTATTCCATCCCCTAAAGAGAAAATTATAATCCCTCCTAGTCAAGCAAGTGAGATTAGAGAATTGAAATTTATGTTAAAATATTTTGGGAATTAAATAGTTCAACTTAAAAGACAAAAATATTAAGGTAGGACTTATGAATAATAATATTAGAATACCTATCATTCTTTTGATAATCAAAGGCCTCCTTATCAAGGGTTTAGAGAAAATAGACCACCCTACAAATCATAAGGGGCCATAACTTAAGATAAACCATATGCAACCCTTGATCCTAATATACCCTCCAATTCAAGAGATATTGTTCTCATGCCTCCTCAAAATAAATTGATGCAAGATATAGGTTGGTAGCCATCTAATCCCAATGATGCTCAAAATCAAGCCTTAATGTCACAAAATATTACCATCAAGAAAATCAATAAAAAGAGGCAAGCTTGGCATCACAAGGTCAAAACAAACAAGTTAAACGGTAACTTGATTCCATTAATATATATTGGTATATGGATGATCATGTAACATTTAATAAAGTTAAGATCAATAATATAATTGGTCAAGTTGTAGCCCTGTCTAGAGCTAAAATAAAAGCCATTGATGTGGTTCAATATGTAAGAAATGCTTCAATCAATCTTAGTGTTATCCCTTAATAGAATATAAAAGATCAACATACTACCCTTGTCACACAAAAGAATTATAATGTAGAGGTTTGGAAATTTCATCAAGTAATTGTAGTCTGTGAGCAACCAATGATTCAAAAAGTACAACCAAAAGCTAGTTGAGCTCAATTTAACATAATAGATCAAATGAAGAAATAAAATGTTATAATTAACATGTGGGATTCCATATCTATTCTAAAAAAAGGATATTATCATCCAATAAATTTCTACTCTCAAAGTGTCTTATGAAATAGTTGAAAAATAAGGTGTTGTCCTAACTAATTTAGACCAACCAACTAGACAATAAGATTAACATGCACATAAGGTGGTAAGGGTGGACAAATCTGAATTAAAGTCAAGTAAAAATCCTCCCTTCTACCTCTCTTTGATATTTGGTGACACTTTATTTCATAATTTTATGGTATATATTAGAGCCAGTAACACTATCATGCCTAAGTAAATTACATATAATCTTGGTCTTGTCTATGAGACAAATCCTAAGGGTGTGTTGAAACCATATGGGTCACCAATAAATATAGTGGGAATAATCAAAGATATGAAATTAAAATTGCATGTTTATCCTAATGTTACCATTTAGTAAGATGTATTTGTAGTGGACTTACCTCCCTACTTTGTCATGTGTCTTTTAAAGGACTTCACTTCAAATATTAGAGGATACTTATTAGCTGATTGGTCATATTTGATGTTCAAAACTAAATATGGTACTAATGTGACTATACATTTTTAACCTATTTCATGCTTCAATTTAGAACCATATATGCCAAGTATAGTGAACATTAATTGTGTTATCTCAGATGAGGTGCTAAAAAATAGTGAAGTGGACGCTGAGTCACAATTAGATGGAATTCTAGATCTATTCCTTGATAAATAGCCTTTGATTTACATAAACATGATCATTATAAGCTAACTGAATAAAAAAGGACTTCGTGTTTATTTCCTCCATGAGAATGATGCACCAATTCTAGCCTTGATGAAGGATGACGAATCGAGTGATGACCTATGGAAGTTATACTTTGATGGGGAAAGGAACAAGCATGATAATGGTGCTAAAATTATGATGATTTGTCTATCTAAGTAAATTTATTTCTCTTATCTAAATTTTTAGTTTGGATGTTTAAACAATGTTACAGAATATGAGGCACTAGTCCATGGTTTGCAGTGGGCTAAAAAGATTAAAGTCAACACCTTATGATTATTTGGTGATAATTAACTTGTACTTCACCAAGAGGTCTTAATGTATGCAATAATCCATTACTTAAATCTTATAATAATACAGTATGGGATTTACTTTAATACTTTCAAGATCTCAGTATTGATGCCATTTAAAGAAATGAGAATAAACATGTAAATAAATGGTGATAATTAACTTGTACTTCACCAAGAGGTCTTAATGTATGAAAGAATCCATTACTTAAATATTATAATAATAGAGTATGGGATTTACTTTAATACTTTCAAGATTTCAATATTCATGCCATATAAAGAAATGAAAATAAACATGCAAATAAATTGGTTTCCATTTGAGCACAATTTAGTATCCCAACTAATATAAAAAGTGAAAAGGTTTAGCTAGAGATTACGGTGGTTGTAATACTTTATATTCTAGACAACCATGATAATTGTAAAGTGTTTGAAGATGATAATCAAATTGTCAGGTTCTTACAAGAAGAGGTTGAGTTTTCTTCAAAGAATCAAGAGAACTTTATGAGATAATATGGTGATTAGATTGTGAAACTAAAGACAAATAGGTTTCCAAAGGGGTTGGTCACACTTAAAACATATTTAGTACGGATGATGAGTTGAAAAAATAAAAGGCATCTTTGTAAACTAAGGAGGAACACTATGCCAGTGTGGAGATTGAAACTAGTAATAACTTAAGGTTGGGTAAGGTATGAATTCCTATTTAGAGGGAAGCTTTCATTGAGTTATTTTCAAGTTTTGTAGATGTATTTTCATGGATTTATAGTGACCTCAAATATTTTATCCAAGTCTAGCTCAACACACCATTGAGTTCGAGGATGAAACTAGGATAGTAAGATAGAGATAAAGACCTGTTAATTCAAATCTTGAGCCTTTGATGAGAGTTGATCTACATAAGATCATTTAGTCATCTATAATATTTCTAATTAAACACTAAACCTAGGTGGAAACTTTGTTCTAGTATGAAAAAATGATGGTGAGATCAAACTATGTGTTGCCTTTTATGATTTAAACAAGGTTTCCCTTAAGGATCACTATCCTTTTCCATCCATGGAAAATATTTCACAGTTGGTTTTAGGTTTATAAAGGGTTTTCTTGTTGGATGGTTATAGTGGTTACAATCATATTGTAGTCAAAGAAGAAAACCAATTCAAGATAGCCTTCACCACAAAGTGGGGAACATTTTCATATAGAAAGATGCCCTTTGGTTTATCCAATACTTGATAAATTTTTTAGAGAGCCATGGATATGGAATTATAGGGAATTATAAACAAGTTTATGCTTGTTTATATAGATGACATAATAGTTTTCTCAAAGAGTTCAGATGAGCACATGGCTCACCTCAATCTAGTGTTTCAAAAGTGTAGGCAAATTGGGATATCTATAAATCTAGAAAAGTGTGTATTCTCTATTCATGAAGGTAAGATTCTTGGACATGTGATCTCAAGGCTTGGTATGAGTATAGATCTTGATAGGATAAAGTAAATTCTTTCACTTTCCCTACCCAAGCACAACAAGTCTTTGCAAAGCTTCTTAGGAAAAATCAATTTCATAAGGAGATATATTTTAGATTTTTCCACTTTAGCTAAGCCACTCATAGCTATGCTAAAGAATAATCATATCTTCAACTAGACCAAGTAAGGAGTGAAGAGTTTTGAAGAGATTAAGAGAGCCATATCTATTGATCCTACATTCCTAAAACTATATTTTATAAAGGATTTCAACTTGTACACTTATGCTAACATTGACACCATTTTAGGCATCCTCATGTAGTAGAATTAAGAGGATTTAGAGAAGCCAATAGCCTTCTTCAGTCAAGTCTTGGAAGAATATGAAATAAATTAATATTTTATTAAAAATCATATACTTTTAGTTATAAGGTCTCTCAATAAGTTTAGATACTTGTCTAATAATAAGATACATCTGATGGTTGTGCATCCAAGTACCAAATAATTTCTCTTGAATAAAGATATAAATGAGATAAGAGATCGTTAGATAACCAAATTAATGGAGTATGATGTGGATATCAAGGTCATAAGGATGGTGAGAGGCAAGGGAATTTGTGAAAATATATCCCAAAACTTGTAAGAGGCTAATGGGGTGGTTATGGTGTCAAATAATGAGGAAGTTATAACTAATCACACCTCACCTTCCAACTAGTTCCAAGACATGGTAAGATACCTTTAGGATGGTATTTATCCCTCACATATAATCCATTTTAAAATAATATATTGTAGATTGCAGTCAATTCCTTTTCTTCTTGTTGATGGTGCCTTGTTCAAGAAATATATCAATGACATGTTGCTAAGGTGTATAAAGCTAGGCCAAACACAAAGATTTCTTGATAAGTTTCATGATGGACATGGTGGATAGAACTATTATTCAAAACCCATAGCCCTTAAAATTATTAGAGGAAGCTACTATTAGTCTAGCCTATTTAGTGATTGTCATGCATGGGTTAGGAAATGAAAATGGTGTGTTATGTTTATAGGAAAAGTGAAGCTTACATCCTTACCACTCCAACCAATTGTAATAGACCAGACATTTGTCCAATGGGGATTGGAATTTATTGGTCTCATTAACCCCCCTTCAATCTCATGACATAAGTAGATCCTAACTACTATAGATTAATTCACTAGATGGACAAAGTTAGTAGCATTGAAAGAAGTAAACGAGTCTAATATTCTAGATTTTTAAGAAGGTGTACTTATTAGATTTGGATTTCCTTCAACTATTATTTATAATAATGTTATGGCCTTTGTGGGAGATATAATTAGCCAATGGGAGTTCAACATAGTGTATTTCTTAGCACCTCATCAAATTAATATCTGTAAGGCAATGGCCTTGTTGAGTCCATTGATAATAACCTATTGAAATCATAAGGAGGAATATTGAATATAATCAGAGGTCATGGAATCTAAAGTTTAAGTCAACTTTGTGGGTTGATAATATTACCTAAAAAATATTAATGGCCAAAACTCCATACAAAATGGTATATGGTAAGGAAGCAAAAATGCGTATTTCTCTTAGTTCCTTACTTTGGAACCAATACATCAACTTGAGCTTTTAGAAAATGAGGCAATAGAAATCATATATGATAAGATTATGGATCTATAAGAAGTTCAAAATCAATCCATGTTGGTCATGGAAGCCCATCAAACATAGGTGAAGAGATCTTTTGATAAAAGGGATTCTTCAAGAAGTTCCAAAAAAGGAGATTTGGTCCTCAAATAGGATAAGGATAGATCTAAGCTAGGAAGGAACACAAAGTTTGACTCTCTTTGGAGTGGTCCATACGCATTCTCTAATTGCAAGTCCCATAATGCTTTCCAACTTGTAAAGATGGATGGCAAGGAGCTTCCTATCCTAGTTAATGGGATACATTTAAAACATTTCTATTAAGCTAGGTTCCATGTGCATAGTTAGTTTGTCTTGTTTTCCTCCAAGTGTTTTTTTGGCACATTATTTTACTTTATTTTGTCCCAAATAAGTGTTTTATTCACTCAATTTATTTGTTAGATTAGTTTCCCTTTTTTTTGTTTCCTTCCTTGTTTTGGTGGAATTCATTGCCTTTACAAGTCAAAAAGATTTTTTTATTCATGGATTATATTCATCATTATTGGTGAGTACAAGAGTCATGTAAATAATATGAGTTCTCAAGCACATCGAGCATGTTGCCTAATTGACTCACCAAAGATGTTGGCCAAATTTGGCCTACATACCAAAATTTGACTAATCTAGAATAAGAAGCTAATCAAGGCCCTGATTAAAGAGTGATCCAATGTCAAAAGGATTAGATAGACTTTAAGAGAATATCACTTACCATTTTCAAGATTTTTAAACACTTTAAGTAATATTAAGTTGTGAATTTGGTGATCTTAAGGATCTAGACCATCATGACACATCATGTGAGAATGAACAGATCAGTCTAGTTACACATTTGATATATACTTGGGAAGTTGACCAAAGCCAAAGGATTACACATACATGAGGTTATTCATGCCAATTATCATCCCCTAAAATTTTCATATCTTAGTTTTCTATCTCAAGATATAAGGCTTCAAAAGTGATCTAGTAGTCTAGGATATGCATGCAATCATCAAAATTGAGCTTGGTAAAATAGTCATTTGGATTCAAAAGTTCCCAAGGATGAATGTAGAGATAATAAGTGTTAAGATCTCAAGTTCCCAAATGAAGATCTAATGGTGTGTAGTGACAAAAAAATCCAGCGGGTCCAATTACATTGACAGTGCATATGCAATCATATAAAATGGATCAATAATGAGTGAAAACAAGATTGAGTTAGTGGGTCCCAAATATCTAATGGTACGTATTTGATCATGCATCCAAAGATCAATGATGAGATTCAAGTCAAAAAATTAGAGGATCTTTATGTTAGGCAAGGAACTAACAAGTGGTATGATCTTGGTAAACAAGCTTATCAATAGTATCCATTCAATCAAATAGAAGATCGATGACACACATTCAATCAGACTAAGGAGATTGATGGTGCATGTGAGGTCAAGAATTAATGATCTTAAGATGAATTCAAGATTGTCATATAGTGCAATCATAGAAGTAGATAGATTGATAATAGGATCTTGAGAAGGGATGCATTATTTCTAAGTGTCTTAATCTTGAAGGTTTGAATCAAGATCAATGGCCAATATCAAAGTTTGAAGCTATGAAACTTCAATTGGAAGTCAAAATATAGTTTAAAGTTATACCAGAGAAAATATTTCAAGGGGATAACATGAAGGTAGACATGTTAAACAAATGATTTTGCCCCCCAAATAGGTAGAATACATAAATGCAAGATCAAATGTAATCTAAGTTACTAAGAGTAGACCCCATAGAGCTATCTAACATCATTATAGCCCTGAAAAACTTTTTAAGAGATTATAAATGTAGGTTTTATGTCTCAATCAAATTTAGTAAACCCTAGCATATAAATTTTCATTATCATGACTATATGAGAACCAATAGGGTGATTGGTTTTCATATATAATAGATCTATACTCAAGATTTAGAAGCAATGGTAGAATGATGACTATGTAAGGAATTTCAAAATTAACATCAATGAGAAACCTCAAGTAACTACCTAATAACATGAAAAATATCAGGCATGGTTGTGGAAGATATTGGGTAATTTATTATTTAAAGGTCCTTAGGGACATTTTCCTATTTGATGGATTATGACTAAGCATCCTCAAATCAATGATAATTGATCAATGGTGGTTGGGTCATATTTATTAGTGGCTATATGTTCAGTCCCATCTCACTTTCTTTCCCCTTTCCTTTATACATCCCACTTTCTTTCCATTTGAAAATATTTGACTCTTAGATATTTTTCTTAGAGGTAAAAAATATTATAATTTGGCTATACCAAATTTATACTGTAACACTTGCTTAATATAATAGAGACTAAATTCCTCCATTTGTAAGTTGAATTGAAGTGTGTCTTATGAGTTCATTGATGCGGCTAAGTGAATCCATGATTTCCTTTACCTCTATATTAATTCCCTAACCTTTATGAAGTGTTTGGTAGTTCCCACATGTCAATCTAATTAAACATATAGTTTGTTGATTAGTTTGGAGGTGGACAACTGCCCTCCCATGCTAGATTAATAACTAGTTCTTGCCCTTTAGTGAAACACTTATGTGAAATATTTTTAAAGAGTGAATGACGTGATGTTTAAAAGTCTCAAAAGTGTCCTATAGTGTGTCTTATACAAGCATAAGTGTTAAAAACATTGGTATCACCTCCTTTTTACGTGTTTTCATTCAATTAGTTTCTTTTTCTCTCCCTTTTCCAAGTCATAGGTTAGTGTAGGTGATAAATCCAATAGGAAGCCAACCTTCTTTGGAGGCTCAACCTCAGCATAGGATACCTATCATCTTGAGGTTGTTCCCATTTTGTGGCTTAGTTAGAGGGATCATGAATAACTCCCCCCATGGGTTCCAATTAAGACCACAACACTTTTTAATTATAGCATATAATGCCTTTTGCCTCCAAAATTGGGCCAATTTTGAGCCCTACATCTTGATCTTAGATTTAATGATGATGGTAAATTTGTGGGATTTGAGGAAAATATATAAATAGCCAAGACCTCACCATTATCAAACAATATTTTTTACGTAATGTTATTATGTAGGAATATCTTCTAAAAACTTAAAAACTCCAAACTTATAATGCGAAATTTTTCAATAGAGAGCTTCATTTCTAATAAATGTTAATTCCAAAAAAAAAAACAAAGAAAGGGGAGGTGATTCCCATAAAAAAAAGTGCATTGATGAAGACTCCATTTGGACACAAATTGAGTACAATCCAACTTTCATGCTAATAAGCATTTTAGATTGTCAAGGAAGGTGAAAGTGTCATTTTATATTCTTATTCACTTTTATATTGTTTGTCATATTGATCCGCAAAGTATATAGACTTGGGAATACTTTTATTAAGATTTTTCTTGATGTTTTTTTTTACTAATGAGTGAATAATGTATTTTTTCCCTTGGATTCCTATTGCATACATAATGGCATGTCTGGTGGGACCAGACACCCTACACTCATCATAAAAGCATTTTTAGACCTCCTAGAATCCAATAAAAACTCATTTTAGACCTTAGTTTTATAATTTTTCCTTTAAATTCCCATGTTTTTCTTAACTTTTAATGGTGACTTCAATACTACTAATCAATGACTTTGTTGGTTTTCTATGTTCTATGTTTTTCAAGAAATCAGTGACTTTACCATTGAGTATCGGTGACTTTACTAAAAACAATGACGTTTTATGAAATCAATGACTTTGACTAAATATAGTGACTTCATATACAATCAATGACTTTTCCTAAAAATTACTTTGCATGTAATCATTGACTTTGTTGACTTCTAAATGGTGACTTCAACCTTGAAAAGATTATTAAACTTTAGGAGGCCCATTGGGGGTCATCCAAATTCCATTTTTTTTAATTTTTTTAAATTATGTGTTTTCTCCAAAGTTTTCATAACATGTAGTTATTTTTATCTTGTTTTTGCATGTATTTTTAATAATGTGGAAATTACATGAGTTCTAATTTGTTTGTTTACAGAGTCTTTCTCAAAGACCACTATCAAACTTTTAACTTTTTTTTCAGGTTTCCTTAAGTGAAAGGAAGAAGTTTAAATCCCTAATAAGACTATTTAACAATTTATTTTGGTGTTTGAAACATTTTCCAACTTTCATTTTTATCATTTCAAAGTTTCAAAAAAATGCCAAATTCAAATCACATTTCCAATATGTGATTAAAAAGAACATTCACATTTAGACTAAGAGATCTTACAAGCACTTTCTTTTTACAAAACACTTAGTTTCATTTTACTAAAACCTTGATCCCATTGTCCCATTTAGGGAAATTGGGTGACCAAAAATGCATTGTTTTGATGTTTTATTGAGTCAAACCTAAAGAAATGTTGTGTATGCTTTGCCCTTATTTCTAGGGACTTGGGTGACTTAAAAATGACCTAGTTCTTCATTTATTTTATTTTTTTGGATTGTGAGTGGGAGGTCATCACCTCCTCATATATTATTTAGGTGTGTATTGACCTAGGGTTTCATCTCATAGAATATTTCCAATCACATTCTCTAGTGTGGGATATAAATTGGGCATGTTATTGGATTGGATAATGGATAAGCAGTTAGCCTGACAAGTCCAACATATTCTTCGGCCATGTGGTGGTATAGACATTAGACTTCACTAATAAGTACATGGATGATTTTTTTTTTTAAATATAAAATCACCTTTTATAACAAGCTAGATAGTTTTATCCAATTAATATGAATTTTGTGCCCAAATATTTCTAGGCACTTATGGACCATCTAGATAAGTCAATTAGAAAATTTAGATTAATTGAACCCATTTGTCATAGATTATCCTACCAAATGTTGAGTTTCTTCAGTTCTCTAAGTTCCTTGACACATCATTTATTTAGATATATATGGGGATTAAAAAACTCCACCTATATGTTCTTTTTATTTATTATATTAAAAAAATTATTCCTCTCAAGAATGGTATATTAGTGGACATTTTGATGGATACTATGCACACCTAATGTTAATTTTAGCATAGAAGCATATTCTTAGGTGATACTTCTTCTTTTAATTATATTATTTGAGTCTAAAATTATTTTTACAAATAAAATGAATTAAAATGTCAAATAAACACATGTTACACACACCATTTTGCACAAAGAAGTGTTATGCTACCAAAATTGTTCCAAACTATTTGACTTATTCAAATGAGATCAAAACCATTTATGCCCTTCATTTTTAAATTAAATTGTTATGCTAACCATTTTTTCCTAGATAAGTGGGAGTTATTCTTGACCAATTTTTAAACATCCTAAAAGTGTGGATTCAATTTAAAATCTAGCATGGTTATGATGTTCACATAGACTTATGATGCCTTTTCCAAGAGTTAAGTTGCCTTCTCAAAACAAGTCAAAAACCCACTTTCAAGTATATATCTAAGGATAATTAGCTTGAATTTGATTCTTTCTTAATAATTGGTCTTGAATGTTTTAATTTTTTCACTTAGTTTTTGGTACTTGAGTTGTCTTTCAAATTGGTTTAAAGGCTTTTACCTAGACCAAGTTCCATTTTGAATAAAGACCAATTTTTTCCTTATTTAAAAATTATACTTAGGCAAAATGTGTCTTTTGATTCACCGCAAAAGCTTTAGACCTAAGATCAGTTTCAAGTTCATGCTTAGACAAGTTAGTTTCTGAGACCAATTTCATTCCAAACCTAAAACAAGTCCCATTTCATTTCAATCCTAGGCCTAATTCCATTCTAATTTCATGCTGAACCTAGACACAGTCCATTTCAATTCAAGCCATTTCCTAAATTGACTTCACACATGCTAACTTCCAAGTCCAAATTGACCAAATTCAAAATTGATTTTATGTAGACCTTTTCCAAACATTAGGTATTTCAACCAACTTTCACGATGGTACGATAATTAGGGTTCCTTTTAAACCCGCATTCCAAACCATGCCAAATTTGGGTTTGTTTTGAACCCATGTTCCAATCTGAACCAAGTTCATGTTTAAACCCATGTACCAAGCATGAGACAAAAAAATCCCAAGAAATTTTCCTTTTTAACCCACATGCCTATTACCAAGCCATTCTAATGCCAAATTAGGGTTCGTTATTTGCCCACATGCCACATTTTAAAGATTACCAAGGTCACCCCCTTTTGGGTACATTTATATTAAGTACCAATTTCACCTTTTTTGTGCCCATTTATAATCAAGACTAAGTTTTCCCTTCTTTGGGCTAGTTTCATATCAAGTGCCAAGATTTCCATCTATGGGATAATTTATATTTTCCAAGCCAACCCATACCAGTTATCATATGCAAAAATTGCCCTTCTTTGGGATAATTACCAAGATCAAGTTCACCCTCTTTGGGGCTATGCCTATTACCAAGACCAAGACCAAAACCAAGACCATCCTCTTTAGACCAATTACCAATACCAAAGCTAAATTTTACCTCTTTGGGTCCATTCCAAATTCATATACCAATAATTTCAAACCAATCATGACCCTAACTAGAAACTTTACCCACAAATCCTTGAGATATATATATTATCAATTAGTCATAATAAACATAATTATGTGTCCACATACTTAACCTTTTGGTGAAAATCATCTCAAACCTCCCTAGCCATTCACTTAATCAATGTGCGAGGCTCACACAACATGTCCAAACCTTGATTGGCCATGGGGATATCATGATTGAGCCATAAACACACCAATCATTTCCTTATAACACCTACCTATTAAAGCTAATTAGTGCATCACCAACACATTTTAAAATCTAGTTTAAAAAATATCCTATTGAGAATAGAGATTCAATCCTTATAAAATCATTGAGAATCAGAGCTAAATTCCCATATGACTTTCTTAAAGAAATATTGAATAACCTTATTTGGAAAAATAATTTTTTACAACATCAAATATGGTCTTAAAGCCACAATAAATCCAATCATTACCTCTCCAAGAGCTATCATTTATTATAAAACAAAGTGTGTCCAAATATGATATTTTACAAATAAGAGTAAGCCAAGGCCAAGAAAACTTACTAATCCTTGATGTTTTTATTTAAAAACCTATTTTTTATTAATCAACCTATGATAAGTCATACTTTGACCATTCACATACCTTTGTAGATCCTCACTTTGATAAGTTAGTCTTTATTGAGTCACGTTTAGACCATTCCGTTACCTTTGAGGAACTTCACTTTGACAAGCCAATCTTTGTTGAATCACCCTTTGGCCATTCATCTACCTTTGAGAGGACTCACTTTGATAAGACAATATTTGCTGATTCGCTCTTAGATGATCCTATTTCTAAACAAAAACCTATTATTATGTCATAGGTCATTGTAGACACTCATTTTCAACCACTTTTATGCCTAAACTAAGATTCAAATCAATTTATAGAAAATGATGTAATTTAATCCTAAAAATCACCTAAATTTCCCAAATTCATTTGTGTAAGGGATTTAATTACTCATAAACATGGTGAGGCTTACTTATTTGGGGTATTAACTTGTATGCACTAATAACCTAGTTTTGTTTCAACCCTAGTCAAATTATGACCTAGTAAATTAACATTCTTGGCTTATAAAGATATTAATGTAAAACATTTGAAAAATAATTCATAAAATCCAAAAATCACTAATAAATTTTAATTATAAATAAAATCAAAAATAACTTGCCTAAGTGAAAATTCCAAGTTGAATTAGTGAATTTCATTTATATAAAAATGATTTTTTTATTAGAGGTACAATCACTGAGAAAGGGG
Organism: Torreya grandis; assembly: GCA_037957365.1. NCBI lineage: Eukaryota > Viridiplantae > Streptophyta > Pinopsida > Cupressales > Taxaceae > Torreya > Torreya grandis. Next base: position 891,192 of record JARHVA010006005.1, read on the forward strand.
GTGAATCAGTGAGCCCAACTGATCTAAACTTCAATTCTAATCTTTAAAATTACTTAATTAGTTACCATAAGCATTCATGAAGCAATCATATCATTCAAATAAATAAGTAAGAGAGATAATACAAGATTAATCACATAACACATGACATACATGGGAAACCCTCTTGAGAAATAAACCCTCCTAGAACATGCCAATGGAATACTATCCTATAAATAAAAGATCCAATTTACACCAGCTACAAATTATCAAGGAACTGTAATTCTTATTTAGTGAGACACCAATGCCACAAGGTGTAACCACATCTATCTACCTGAACTATAATAACAACCATACCTTTTAGTAAGTATTACCTTTCAAGGAGGATTTAACCACCTTAGATGCTAAGATACCATAATATTACCTATGAAACACTTCCAACTTTAAATTTATTTAAATAAATCTTGATGATGGATCTCAACTTATCTAACTCTTCACCTTTGCTCACACTCAAATAGTAAGCATACTTTTCTCTCAATTTTGAATTATGACCAAACAGTCTTACCAATATTCATTAAATTAATATAATATTTATCTTATCCTTAGGTAACTCTACCCTTCCTTCACTCCCCAATACACACAAGACTCTCTCAATTCGCTCGTTGGTCTCTCTTTCACACAAGTCTAAAACCCAACAACTTTGGTACTATTATTTATAGAGAAATCTTGATCAAGACCATCTTGGTCAGCCATTAGGCATGTATTAAACCTTAATAAATATATCATATGAAGATAAGGTTCAATAAAATCTAAATTGGTTATCCATAGCACCTATGGGTCACCCTCAAGTGACTACACATTATAACAAGCCACTTATAGCTCTTATAGGTCTCATGGAGACCCATTCACCCATTAGGCTCACTTTCAATCAAATCATGAACATAAGACCACTTCTAAACATATATTTCCACTCCTTATGTCCCCTTTTACATCCTCAAATTATCATATTCAAATTATCTTTCATCTGTGTATTCTCAAACAACTCAAACATAGAACTTATGCACACAATCACCATGGACAAACACACAATCAAATTTTTAAGCATTGTTTATACTAAGATAGATTGAACACACCTCTAAAATCCATATAGATAATCCTCATGGAGTATAAAATATGATCCAATAGATAATTCATCATGAAACATCAAAATAACATCAGAAAAAGCTTGAATATCCTTTTTGGGACACTTGCAGAATAATCATGAATACAATCAACTTATAAGATCAATATATTTGTTTGTATTCAATTTAAAATATTTAAGTATATCTAGATGTACCTTGGAGTCCTCTAAATTTTTTTTATAACACTAAATTTTTTGTCTTATATATAAATATATGATCAAAATACAGAGCGCTGGTTTTCTTGTGTATAATTCAAATATTCAAATGGTAACGATCATAGTTAAACTTCAAAAACTTTTCTTACATCTGATGCCATATCATCATTAGATCAAATGTGATCCATTGATTCTGATTAATATTTAACACATAAGAACCAAGTAGAAATCATTAAACATCTATCACTTTAACCTCATCTCATGTAATCTCAAAATGTTGCCTTCATTCACGCCATTGATCTCTATGGATCAATTAGGTCCTTATAAATCACCATGTACCATTCAATCAAAATATACAAATACCCTCTTACCATTGGATAAATATCTTATGCCTTTGCATATATGTTAAATTTCATGCACCTATCCTCATCTTGCTAAACATGCACTATTGATATTTGATTGGTATGATCACTCACACACTATTGGATCTTCATTAGGTCCTAAAATTTAACTACTACTAAATAGATGTCACATTAACCCATTTGACTCTATGCACTCCATTTTATCTATAAGTATGATTTCTCATGAAATTTTGTATCTTTACTATGTCTATATCTTTAAAATCAAGTAAAATAACTATGTATGGGGACCAACTACAATATGCATGAGTATCCATTTTTACACCATAATAACTTATTCTATGCTTCAATACATGAACTCAAATTTAGACTAGATGATCTCCTTACATATGAAAATATAACCATGTGACCCATTTCTCATGGATTATCATACATGTGAGATATAAAATCATAAAAATGCCTTCTCATCAACTTATGTCATAGAGCCAATAATGTCCAAATCTGTATGAGAAGCCATCTTTGAGCAACCATATATTTTGTCACGCTATAACACATGAAATAAAAATTAGTGTAAATAATCTATGATCAAAAATAAAAAACACCCATATGATCACCTTATCCTAAAATTTCCACATCTATGGGTTCTGACCTCATCAACATGCTTAGTCATTTCTTTTTGACCAATATGCAAATTTGGCTAAGTATGGTAAAATAGTGAAATCTGATTTAGAAGCCAACTTTGCACCCTCTTAACTTTAACCATGCTTTAATGCATGACTTGAAATATAACATATAGCAATTAAAAACTATAGTTATCATAACCATATGACCATTTCCCCTTGAATTATTCCCATGTGGCAATGGTGATGTCATCAAATTACCAACTTATCTATTCTAGCACTCGACCCCAAGTGTCTAGATGAAAACTATGATCATACAGATGAGGTATACTTGTGCACACACACTCTCAAAGCATGAATCAAATATTATAGGACTAATTTCACATATTCAAACCTCCATAATCATCCCTAATATTATCAAGCTATGTCAATACTAAAGATCAACCAAATATACATAAAGCATACTAGGACAAGTATATTACACACTTTGTCATATAAGAAAAAGCACATTGCACACTTTTTCATTATCATAAATACTATCAAGGCACTTCATCCACTCACCAGAGAACCTCCATGACACTACTAGGACATCATCATGATATCTCTCCAAAATCCTCCCCCTTTGTCATTGATGTCAACAACCATCAATATATAAATATATGGCTCACCTTCTCTTCCTTCAAAGCACTCTCATGATAGGAACTTTCTTCCCAAAAGGAACTTTTTCCTCAACATAAAATTTATCCCATTTTGACACAATGATAAAGTGGTCATACACTAATCCTGAGGACCTATCAAAAATTATCAAAAAGGGAAGAACCATATTAAAAAGATGATACAAACTCACCCTTACCTTGAGCCTACTTCTTCTTATCTTAACAACCTCCTCTTGTTCCATGCCAACACTCTCCTAAATAAATATATGAAACCAATAAAGAAAGAAAACACAAAAAAAATAAAATATAATGTAACTCATTAGAAAACATATAAGAGGGGATCCCCTTAAGAATTTTGAGAAATTACACCTTATGACAATCTTTAAAACTCCACATACCATGAAGAACCACCATGTAGGCTTAAAAGCCTTGTATCTTTCAAGCTACCATAAGGACCACCAAAATAACTTCATAACACTCACCAAATAGGAAAAATGTAATAAATCAATGTGGGATCTTACCTATAAACACACATACCTTGATATTTTGTAGAAATTGATCAAAAGGCACTCTTCTTCAAACTAGGCCTATCTAGCCTCCTTGTAGCCCTACCTAAAACTTACATAACCCATAATTTTTAGTAGAAACTTCTTTAGGACCTAAAACATAATATATATAACACTCTCATATGCCCCCTCAATTACACCAATTTTCATCATCAAGCTCCTTCTCTACAATATACTTCCTTCATAAAGCCTTCCATATTGACAAAAGATTGAATAACTAGAGAACGAAAAATGTTCAAAACATTATGCAGGTTTATTTTTACACCCATTTGGCCCATTAAAAAAATTAATAATCCTTATATAATAAATCACGATGCAAACCTCTTTTCTAGCATAGCCTTAAAACCTTAGAATCTCAAAACAAGTAGGGTCAACAAACCTCCTTCTGGTCAATGCATACCTCTGAAACTTCTTGCACACCTGAACACACCCATTACACACTTATTTACCTAAAATTTAGTCTCCATACCTTTGGGAAATTTGACTTCTTATAACCCATTTTAGATCCTACAATCTTGTTAAGCAAAAACTAGGAAACCTGAGAGTTAATAAAAATCCTTAAATGGAACAAACATACCTTCAGACCTCAAAAATACCTGGATCACACTAAAAACAAATTCACATACCTTTATGATCACCAAACACTTATTTCTATTTTAATCAAACACATTAATCCATTTGTAACCACCTAATCTGACTCTATACTACAACCCCTTTACAAACATCTAAAACAAGCTTATGAACTTATTGCTCCCCCTTAACAAAATATCTTCTTTGATCAGCATTTATCAACTTAAGAATATTAAATCTGACCCTATACACTATTCTAATTGAAAAACACTATAGAAACACTTTCTTATCTATTTGAAATGAGTCTCTTAAGTAGCATAGATAAAGACACCTTATATACCTTAGTGTTCTAAAACAAATATAAATCATCATCTTCCATCTCCTCCTTGCTCAACTAATACTTTTTTTTTCTTCTTATTTGACTTAAGATAAATAACTTACTCAACCACTATATCATTCTTATTTTTTTTCTAGAATTGGATTTATAATAAATGGAGACAACACATATTCATTACATACCTTTTTATTTGAAATATCCTCCTTACAGTTTGTAACCTCATTACTAGGAATAGACATATTATATTCTTTATAAGATACATTCTCGAAAATAGAAGTATATTCACTTGGACCCATACAGACCTCAGGGTTAGCCTCAACCAATAACTTGGTCTTCTCCTTGAGCTTGATTTCTTCATTCTCAACATGAGCAGACAATGAAATCTCTTGGGATTATACAAATTTAGAAACATTCTCTGAAACATTCTCCACAATAGAAAACAAATTACTTGGACCTACATTCTCATCATGACTCACACTTGTCACCTTTGGCTTCCATGTGTTAACTTTTCTTCTTTCTTAAATCTAGGAGCTTGATTAAATCTATTATATCTTATAGGCCTTTGTTTATAAAACCAAGAAATGTGACCTCTCTGTTCACAATTGTGGCACACCATACCTTTTGAGAGAAATGTATTTGGGAAAAAAACTGCAATGTGTCCTATGTAAAGATAAAAAACACAACCTTCCCATTTTCAAGAGGACTCACCTTGTCCAATATTATGTGGACAATGGTTTGTAAATTTCCCCACATCAAGATAATTAAAGTACTTGATTTTTTTCAAAACTTTTGACTAATGACCACTATCATATTCCCAAGTAAATTCATTTATAACAGGTCTCTTTCACTCTCTATCCCTATGACCAAATTTATTACATAAATAATAATAACCATTGAATCTTCAATACCTCATAGAATTTGGCTATCTAATTTGATTTGTCTTTACTCTGCTAGCACCTTCACTCCTTATCTGATTATTTATCTTTAAAATATGATTAACCTAGTTCACATTAGCCTTCATCTTGTCTTGAGTTATAGTTATATGTTCTTCTTCATATCCAAGACTAGTTTTATCACTAACATGATTCTGACCATTCATAATATTATCTAGATCACATGATCTATTTTCAAATCTCACAAATGTCTCCACCTTACTAGATATCTTTTCTATCTCAGATTTTAAAGATTCATTTTTAGAAACACACCTTAGACATTCATCTTCTTTAGCCTTTAGGCTTGAAGATAGGACCTCCTATTGATAATTGAGATGTTTGACCATATATTCATGCTCCTTATCATCTTCATCCATTCTTGCTTCAAACACACTAAATTTCTCCTCAAATTCCTTGAGTTTAGATTTCATTTTCTTATTGATCTTCTTCTCAATATTTAATGTTTCATGAGCATTATCCAATGTAGTATCATAGATCATCATCATCATCATCATCATCATCATCATCATCATCATCATCATCATCATCATCATCATCTAAATCACTCCAAGTAGACATTTATTTATTTGATCATATTCCTTCCTTATCCATTAATATAGCTTCATATTCATTAGGACCATCATCTTTATGATCATATTCTAAGTCACTATCCTCACTCTCATCTAATGAGCTATAAAATTCTTTGGTGTAAAGACTCTTCTTGTTCTTGAAATATCTCTTCATGTTGTTATACTTTATGAACCCTTTCTTCCTATATGTTTTCTTATCTTTATATATACCTTCATCGTGCTCTTAATCATCTTTTTTCTCATGCTTATGAGGTAACTTTTGATCAAAATGTCCTATATCTCCATAGTTGAAACATTTGAAGGGTAGTTTACCCTTATATTTCCATAAGCTATTGTAAATTTCCTAATAATCAAATAAATTAGTTCATCATCATCAATGTGAGATATGTCATCCTCTTTGGATTTATTACCTTGTAACTTATTCTTAGGATTAATCTCTATCTTGAGTATAGCTTATTTCTTTGGTGGTATGTCATCATTCTTCCTCATCTCATATGTAGTAAGAGTGTTTTACAATTGATCCATATTCAACTAAGGTCATAAATCTCATCTATAGCAGATAATTTTAGATAAAAATTGGGGTAAAGAGACATTATTACCTTTTGATCAATTGTATTCTCTTCAAGATTCTCTCTAAGACCTTTGATGATATTCACAATCTCATAAACTCTATGTAGAAGGATGCCGCAATATCTTCTTCATTAATCTTTAGAATTTTAAACTATCTTCTATGATTCTATAACTTAGCAAGCTTAACCTTTGAATATAATTCAAAAATAGTCTTCAATTTATCCCATATTTCCTTGGCAATAGTGATATTAATTAATTTGGTCAACTCAATTTTTTTAAGACCACAAGTGATGGCATTCATTTCCTTAGAATCATTCTCAAATAGCTTTTTGTCTACAACACTAGATAGAGGAATAGTAGGAGCAAAATAACCATCCAAAACTAATTTCCATACATCAAATCCTAGGGACATAATGTAGGTCTTCATCTTAGCACTCCAAAATGCATAATTTTATCCATTGAAAATTAGTTCTTGTTTAGTAGAGAAACCACCTTGCACATTTTGACTAGCCATTATACCTTGGACCACCTTCAAGCTATCAAGATTTTACCAAAGGACCTTGCTCTGATACTAATTATTTGAGGTGAAATCATTAAGAGGGGGTGGGTAAATTAGTGATACCAAAAAATCCAAAATTTAATTTTGATCATTATAATTACTTAATTATTTACAATAATTAATCATGAAGTAATCATATCATTCAAATCAATAAGAAATAGAGATAATGCAAGATCAATGACATAACACAAAACATACATGGGAAACCCTCTTGGGGAATAAAACCCACTAGAACCTAGAAATGTAATTATATCTTATAAACATAAGATGTGATTTAGACCAGCTATAACTGATCATGTAATGATAATTCCTTTTTAGTTAGACACCAATCCTACAAGGTGCAACCACACCTATTTAACTAAGATACAATAACAACTAGACCTTTTAGAAAGTATTACCTTAAAAGGAGGATACAACCACATTAAATGTTGAGCTACCACAATAATAGCTATGAGACATTTATTCCTTTAAACTAGTGTCAACAACAGCTAATGATGGACCTCAGTTTATCTCATTTTTCACCTTTTCTCACACTCAAACATTAAGCATATTACTCTCTCAATAGAATTATGACCAACAAGTCATACCAATAGTCCTCAAATTGATCTACTCTTTAGATTATCCTTAGGGAACTCTACCCTTATTTTTCTCCCAAACACACACAAGAATCTCTCAATTCACTCCTTGGTCTCTCTCTCTCACAAGTCTATAACCCAACAACTTTAGTTCTACTATTTATAAGGCAATATTGATCAACACCATCTTGGTCAGCCATTAGGCATGTCTTAACCCTTAATATATCTATCATATGAAGATAGGGCTCAACAAAATCTACATTGGTTGGCCATAGAACCTATGGGTCACCCTTAAGTAGTTACACCTTTTAACAAGGCACTTGTAGCTCTTATAGGTCTCATGAAGACCCATTCACCCATTAAGCTCAACCTCAATCAAATCATGAACATAGGACCACTTCCAAACATATAGGTACACTAATTATGTCCCATAACACATCCTCAAATGATCACACTCAACTTATCTTGCCTTTACATATGTTCAAATAACTCAAACACATACTTTATTCACATAGTCACCATGGATGAACACACAGTCAACTTCTTAAGCATTATTCATAATTAAGATAGATTTAACACACCTCCAAACTCTAAATATAGAGTCTTTATGGAGTCTATAATGTTATCTAATATATAATTCATCATGAGACATCGAAAAAAATCAAAACAAGCTCGAATATCCTTTTTGAGACACTTGTAAAATAAGCATGAACACACAATCAGCTTAATAGGATCAATATATTTATATGTATTCTCTTTAAAATATTAAATTCTATATAGTCAAATATGCCTTTGATTCCTCTACCACTTTTATTTTTAAAACATAAGAAAATTCATATTCTATCAAAAGATATGATTGAAATACATAGCTCTAGTTTTCCTGTGTATAATTCAAATATTCAAATGGTAATTGTCATAGTTAAACTTCAAAAACTTTACTCACATCTCATGCCATATCATCATTAGGTCAAATGCACTCAATCAATTTTGATAAATATTTAACACATAGGCACCAAGGATTAATCATTATAACCTATATCACTTTGACCTTATCTCATGCAATCTCAAAATGTTAACTTCACATGCTCTATTGATCTTCATGGATCAGTCAGGTCCTTATCAAGCACCATGTACCATTCAATAAAACTATACAAACACCTACTCACCATTAGATCAAAATCTTATATCTTTTATTATATTTTAATTGTCATTCACCTATCCTCATCTCATTCAACATGCACCATTGATATTTGTTTGGTATGATCACCCACACACCATTGGATCTTCATTACGTTTTGAACTTTAACTACTAATAAATAACTATCACATCGACCCATTTGACTATATATGCTCCTTTCTATTTGGAAGTATAAACTCTCATGAACCATTGGATCTTTACTAGGTCTATATCCTTAAAACTAGGCCAAATGACTAAGTATGGGTACAAATTGTAATATGCATGAGTAGCCATTTTTTCACCATAATAACTTTTTTTACACTTCAATACAGTAATAGAAATTTAGACTAGATTATCTCCTTTCATAAGATAATCAAATCATGTGACCCAATACTCTTAGATATATCACACATGTAATATATAACATCATAAACATGCCTTATTATCAAATTTTATCATAGAGCTAACAATATCCAAATCTACCTGAGAGGTCATCTTTGAGAAACCATATCTTTTGTCATGTTATACTGCATGAACACAAACTTAGAACAAATGATCTATGCTAAAAATTGAACAAAAAAATATGATAACCTTATCCTAAAATGTCTACATGTGTAAGTTATGACCTCATTGATAGGCTTACTTAGTTCTTTCTAACCAATCTAAAAATTTGGCTAAGTATGGGAAAATAGTGAAATTTGACTTAGAATCCAACTTTGCACCCTCATAACTTTGAGTGTGCTTTGATGCATGAATTAATATTTGGACCATAAAAACTAGGGACTATATTTATCATAACCATATGACCATCTCACCTTGACTCCTTCTAATGTAGTAATGGTGAAATTATCAAAATTCCCACTTATTTATTCTATCATTGCTACCAACTTATCTATTCTGCCACTAGACCCAAAGTGTCTAGATGAAAACTATGATCAACAAAATGAATTATACTTGTGTACACACACTCTCAAAGAATGAATTAAATATTATAAGAGCCCTTTCACATATTAAAACCTCTATACTCATCCCTAATCCTCTCAAGTTATGTCAAAACTGAAGATCAACCAAGTATACATAAAGCATATTAGAATAAGTACATTACACATTTTGTCATACAAGAACAAAAAAATTGCACACTTTGTCATTGTCATATAGAATATCAAGACACTTCATCCACTCACCATGTAACCTCCATGACACCACCAGGACATCATAATGACAACTTTCCAACATTTTTATCCAAATATGAAGTCAAAGTTAAGGGAGATAATAAAGTGATTTATTAATTACTAATCTCCCAAAACAGGTGAGTCACAACCTCATAAATATCTAAAATGATTTGTCATTTCTCATAAATATATAAAAATGAGTTTTCAAGACTTCACAAGTGTTTTGAACTAACCCAAGACTAACCTAACTTAGCTTAGGTTATTTTAGACTCAACCAAAGTTAGAACTAAACCTAACCTCCCTAAGGTTAGAGTTAGTTTTGAGACCTATAAATATAAGTGTCATTACTTTACCCAAACAAGATTTTTTATATATGGCTATTATGTAGTAATGCCTTAAATAATCCATAAAAGTAATTTTATATGCCAAATTTATACCAAGCTTCACACCAGGCAAAGCCAAGCCAAGTAAAGCCACAAGTGGCCATTGGAGAAGTGTTACTAACATGGAGAAGCATTGATCAAAGTATCTAATGCCATAGACCAAGCAAAGACATATATTATGCCAATAAGTGGACATAAATTTTTATAAATAAGATACCTTTTTTGTGTTTTATCTCCATTTTTTGGTTTTATCCATTATTTTATGTTTCCCTTAGTTTTTATGCAAGAGTGTTTTGATTTATTACATTATTATACATGGACTTTTACTTAATTTATTAACAAGTAACTAATCAACATTTGTGTTCTCTTCAGACTCCTAAGATAAATAATAGCATGCCTAGTGGGACCATGCATCTTGTATGGCCTAAATAAATGATGAAGAAACTAAAATATTAATAAAAATAATATTTAAATCTTCAAGTTTAGAGTTTTGTGCTTAAAATTCCTATCACTCCATTTTATTTATAATCGATGACTTCACCCTGTGTATTAATGACTTTGTCTTTTAAGTCCCCTATTTTTAATATATTATTTTAAAAAAATAGTGACTTCACATCAATGAATTCACCCTGTATAATAGTAACATCAACAAATAGAAATGGTGACATCAACCCTACTATTCAATGACATTGATAGGTATATTTGCACTTGATTTTAGTGACTTTACCCAATTTTAACATGTAATCGATGACTTCACTAGACTAATCAATGAATTTTCCACTATCTAATGGAAATTTTGCTAGAGGCCTATTTATATCTATCTATTCCATAGTAAAAAATATGACTTCACTAGAATCAATAGCTTTACTCTATTGCATAATCAACAACTTTACTCTATGTAAATAGAAACTAGAGAGTTAAAAATGAAAATTTATTTATGGATTTATTTTTTTTCCTAAATATAAGAGAGCCTCCCTAAAATTTTTATATGAACCAAAGTGGATAAGGAGAGAACTAAACACTTCTAAGTCTTACACACATTTTTATTTTAGTGCTTAAAATTAACCTAACACAACTTGTTGTTTCTCATTTCAATTTTACAAGAGAAAACAAGGTGATAGGCTATTGTTATACCTCTCATTTAATTAATCAATAGATTGGTGTCATTTTATACCAAGGCCAGTGTCCAAGGCTATATGCAATGAAATTATTGGATATTTGATTTAACAGTTCACTATTTGGGGGGATTACTCTATTATGATGTCTAAATCCTAAGGACAATAAATAAGATTATAATTCTATATTACAAAAAAGTAAATCTAGATTTTTTTTAAAATGAATATCTCCTATGGCATTCCTTATTAAAATTATTCTTCATTTCCCACCACCAACATCCAGAACTTAAACATCTAGGACAATGTGATATTCCATAATATGGGAATGTTGAGTTCCTATTGTCACCTAGATAACTCCTAATAGATTCTAAATATGGAGATGAGTTATCAAAATTCAATTCTTATCAAATTTAAATACACTCTTTACATAAATAAAACTCACTTGTATTGAACTAAAATAACCCTTGCATTTAATGGAAACACACTTGCATTAAAATGAAATTCACACTTTGATTTAGAATATAAATCATGCTTGCATTGAAAAATAAAATCACACATTGAAATAAAATGAATTATACCTTAATTAAATAAACATACTTTTAAAATATAAACTATACATACTAATTTGTCTTGATCTTTGGATAGAAGTGAGCCCTTGCTCCTTCCTCAAAGCATTATCAACTTTTACTTAGTAATGAAAAGGAATGTTGAACTTTATTTCATTATCAAAAGGAACATATATAGATACATGAAATTACACTTGAATTCTTCTTATTTTTTCTCTATTATCTAAGTTCTTATCACTATCTATTCATTCATTCGTTATCTAAAATGAGAAGGAGAGGTGTATTTAAAGCACATCTAAAAAACTATTCACATAATATAAAATATAAATATCTAAATAGCCAAATACACTTATTCAAAATAGAATATCTATGAATCATATCCCACACTTATAGGAGGCATTAGAACTAACTCAACTAATAATATATGGAATATAACTAACATATATCCAAAGAAACTATGTCCAGTTTTACAAAATAGAAATACATTTAGATTTGTCATTTTTTACAATTAGTATGAATAGTAATTTATAAAATAATATATCTATATAAAGAATATAAATATATATATATATATCTTTAGAGTTACTATCTTGATCTATAGGATCTAACTGGGCATCTTTGGAGCATGACTAGGCATCTTCAAAGCACAGTTGGATAGGTCTTCATAACATATTTGGGGCATCTTCAGAGCTGCAGATCTTTGGAGATTGATGTGTTATTCACTAAATATTCAAAAATATTGCTAAAAAGAGTTTCCAAAACTATTGATAATCTTCTCAAAATGATCCTACCATAGGGATGTATCTCTATATACAAAATTATGCTTATTTCATCCAAGTTAGACACAAATAACAAGATAGAGAATCAATAATGTATCACATATGAATAAAATATAATTGCACTCATTTCATACTTAGATGGGACCTTAAATATTAAATTTATTATAATATATAACCAAAAGGCAACACTAATAGATAACTTATATGAGATATAATGAGTTATATGGAATGCTCATCATTTCCCCCCATACTTTACCTTTTTCAAGTCCTCTTACAAACCATTGGGATCGATTCCAACCACTGATGATGATCATATATTTGAAAGTGGTCCCCCTAATCATGATGATTTTTTGGCATAAATCCCAAATATCTTACCACTATATGTAGCCATCCTTGACATTCAATTTTTCCCTGATTTTGCCAATTTTTCTAGGGAGACATAAGATAAATAAGAATGGGTGTCTTAAATCCCATACCAATCCATACATATAATCCTCCTTCATCCAAGATTTGAGTGATAATCTGAGAAACCATCTGATTTCTCCAAAGACTCCACTTGATGGTGGTGGGACTCATAACTTCCCTACATTTTAAAGCAATAGATAAAGTCTCTCACCTATACATACTTGCATTGATGGAGCTGGTAGAATTATAGATCATAAAATATCTAAAATATTGATATATTTACTCTTAAAAATTGATTATATTTATTTTTCATGTACATATGGTCCATAAGATGGAAAGTAGTAAGAATTTTATGGGCCTCTAGAAACTAAGATCTCATACATGGACATGTAGTGTTATGTAATCCAAGGGATTTATTATGTGATTTCTCCCAAGATGTTTGATTTATCATGGTAGAAAATAAATCACATAATTATGTTCCACTATGAATAAATTTACTATAAATCTAGACTGGTAACCCAACAATATGTTAAAAAGATAAAACTCACAAACTTGATCATGTCTTTTTGTAGTACTTTTTAGAAAGACATCCATAAACATATGTTCATCCTAAATAACATGGGGGAAAAGAAGAGAAATAAATTTCATTGTCCACTTGTAAAATTATTCATGAATAAATAAAACATAAAAAAGATGAAGTTTTTTTGTAAGATAATAATTTCACAAATATTTTGAATAGAATTTTGAGCTTTTTGTAGCTGCTGCTAAGATTTTGATTTGATCCTAGCAATTTTTCTTTGAATTTTTGAATATTATGTTAAGATTTATTCAAAACTAAAATAGTTTCATGAAATGGGAGAGATGAGGAAGGAATATCCCTTGTAAGTTCTTAATTTTGTTCAAATATTTCCCTAGTTTCCCTCTGCATAGCTTGTAATTCAGCATTCTGAGTTATTAGTTCCTATATATGAGTAGTTTGTTGAGAAAGCAATGCATTTTTACTAGGAATATAATTTTTTAAATTATTAATCTGAGCATCCTTACTAGAAATAAAATGTTTTAAATGAGTAATTTGGGCATCCTTATTTACAAGGGAATTCTATAAGGTGCTCAGTTCATGAGACTATGAAAATAACTAATTATGTATTCTAGTTTGTTCAACATTTAATAATTTAATGATTACCTATTGTTCTCTAACTTGATCAAAAAAATATTCATATCTTATTTTTAAACTATAAATAGTTTGAATCTTAAATTGTAGTGTCAATCAGAGAAAATCTAACTCTACCTATTGTTGTTGAATGGTTTCCTCATGATATGATAAATTCATAGTATGCTACAAATCCTCATCTTCATGAATAGGATAGGAATAATATGAGGCTTATTAGGTAATTGGATCCTTTCCCTTATCAACTATATATGGTAAGTAATTTTCTTTTTCTTTATCTATAATTTCTTGTGCAGGGGTATTTTCTTCTTTAGCTAAAATTTCTTGTGTAGGGGTTTCTTCTTCAACTATTTGTTCAACATCCACAACTTCAATGGTAAAGATTAAAAGTCCCAAAATTTTGGATACCTATACATTGCCTTCTTCTTCCTCCTATACAATTAACTGATGAGTTCATTGAGGTTTGACTAATGGAGTAGGATTTTCTAAAGAAACCCCAATTTTCTTTTTAACCTTTCGCACAACATCTTCAAAAATGAGGGAACCAAAGATAGACCTTCTTCTAGTTGTGTTATTATAGCAGGAAGAGAAACAAGATGTGGTTATTTCTTACCATGGATTTGGGATGATTTTCATAGAATGAGGACCAAGCTTTTTTACCTTTTGGTTTCTTTAGAAAATAATGTTGATAAATGAGATGAATCAAACTATGATGTCTAACTAGCCTAGTTCCCCTTTTTAATTTTTGAGCTACATTAGTTATATCATTGTGAATAAAGGATGGTAGGTTTACCTAACATTATGTTATAGTGGCTCCTTTCCTTAAATGAATGAGAAGTTGCATGGTATCTCCATTAACCACAATGAATTGGACATCATAGGTGACATTATGCCATGATGGTAAAAGACTATCTTGAATGATTCCTATATCTACGGATTGTGGTGTTTTGACCAAATTAATATGGGGTTAATTATCATCAATGAATAATTTAATTATATCAACAAAAAATAATTTATTATTTATAACCACACCCTCTTTAATAATTCTATAAAGTACACCGATCATAGAGGAATCCACTAGAATATGCTCACCTTAGACAATAGAATGATCCTCATCAAAATTTTCTAAAAATTCATGGATAATATTTTCATAAAAACCCTAAATTATTTTTAGAAAATTTAGCCATCTTGACATCTCAACAATAACCTTAGATGATTCATCTTGAAGCAACACTTCTACTAACTCTAGTTCACTTTTCTTCATCTTGCCTCCCATATTTATAAATGTTAATAATACTCTTTGAAAGATTACTTGCAAAATGAAAAAATGACCTTGAAATCTTAGAGTATATGGGAAGGTAAAGAAATGGGTGATGTGATGCAACAATGAATAGAAAATAAAGGGTGTATCATGAAATTATGGAAAAAGTTATGGCCAAGTACTTTAGAGCATGTAGAGTTTTAATGAGAAAGTACTTTTTAGGGTCACTATTAATGATTTGGTGTGAGGGATCATAATCAGCAACATTTGAAATAATATTTTCAATAATTTTCACATCAAGTCATATATTTTTTAAAATATATATTAGAATAACTTCATATCAAATATTTAAGTGTAGAGATGGTACTGACTTCAATCACATCCATGTGGCATCACAAGAATTTATCCATAAAAGTCTTGTCTGCCTAATGGTCATACATGTAGAACATAAAATATAAAATGTTTAATCTATTATTAAGGAAGTACAATTGTACCTCTATTATATGGATCCATGCTTATCTCTTAAATTTTCCATGTGTCCTACAAGGATAAATAATATTGATAAGATAAGTTAGCTGACAAGATAATAGTTTATGTTTATTATAAAAGTTTCTTCTAAAAGGTGTCATTTTTGGTTTTCACCTTTAAGTATTTTTTTTACTTTTTATATTTATATTTATATTTTTTTGAATTTTTTAAGGGAGGAGAACCACCATTTTCTAGTTTTCAGCTCACCCACTTTATTAGATGTTTGCTACAAAGATCATTTGGCCTTAGTGAAAGAACTAGGTTCTTCCATAAGCTAATACTAGTTTTGATTATATTGAATGAATTCTTCCCTATTAAGAGGTCTTATATATATTTTAAGAATGTGAACATTGACCAAAAGTGTCCTTTGGTCACCATAAATTAGTTGGTGTTGGATAGAGTCATTGTTGTAAATGGTTTTGATTAGGTATGACCCAAACCATCTTATCCTAAGCTTACCTTTAAAATTTTAGAATTTAAAATCAAATAGAAGTGCCCAATATCCTTATTAAAACTATTTTTCATTGATGTGAGTATCATGACACTACTTTATCTACTTTT
This sequence comes from Torreya grandis, assembly GCA_037957365.1. NCBI lineage: Eukaryota > Viridiplantae > Streptophyta > Pinopsida > Cupressales > Taxaceae > Torreya > Torreya grandis. The sequence continues at coordinate 907,953 of JARHVA010006005.1, forward strand.
AGATCATGTTGGTTTGAGTGAGTGCATCCATTCTCAGTTCATCCAACCCATTCAGTTCCCTGATTCTTTCCTTCTATGATTCATCAAGATAAATTCCCATATCAATTGTTGTCTTAAATGTTTTTAGTTCAAAATCTATTGGTAACAAAGGTTTCTTTCCAAAAATAGGTTCATATGGAGAGAATCATGTGGTAGTCTTCCATGTTGTATTATATGCCCAAAATGCTTCAATAACTCTATATGCTCAATATTTTCTATTGTTGTTCACTATTTTGGTCAAAATATTTTCAAGCACTTATTTAAGGACCTCCACTTTCCCATTAGCTTGGGGGTGGTATGTTAAATATGTTTAGTGATTGATTTGGTACAATTCTTTAAAAGATTTTATCATGTAGGACATGAATTGGGGCCCTTGATAAAAAAAATAGATCTAGGAATTCCAAATCTCAATATGATCCTATGATATAAGAAATCAGCAACAATTTTCTCCCTAGTAAAGGTGAGTTCCTACATTTTAACCCACTTAGTAACATAATTAGTACATACTAATAAATACTATTTTCCTTGAGATGGTGGGTTGATTGGTCCAACAAAATTAAAACCCAATTTATCAAATGGTTCTAAACTTATTTGAGGATGGAGAGGCATTTTTGAGGATAGATTAGGCTTACCCATCTCTTGGCAAGGATCACATTACCATAAAAACCTTTTTATAGTCTTCTAAAGAGATGGTCAATAATAACCTACACCAAGGGTTTTATGAATGGCCCTTTTTACTAATTAATTTTCTCCTTTTAGTTCACTATGTCATGCTCTAATGATGTCAAATACTTCATCTTCTCTGACACACCTACTAAGTACATGACCAGGTCTAATTTTAAATAACATGACTTTAAACCATTTAAAATGAGAACTAACTCTAATCAAATATTTTATTTATTTAGCAGTAAAGGAATGAGGAAAATTCTCTATTTTCAAGTAATTTTTCATTTATGCAAACCATGGGGAGTATATAGATAGAGAAAACAATTGTTCATCTAGAAAAGAATCCTCCATAGTTTATCTTCACTTGTAGTGATCAATCTAAACAAAAAGTTAGAAACAACATTATACTTCCCAAGTTTGTCTATAATGGTAATGTCAAATCCTTACAACAATAATATCCATATAATAATTCTCCTACCTACTACTTGTTCATTCATTAAGTACTTAATATTTGAATGATCTATATAGATAAACACCTGATAACTAGTAATGTAATTATTAAAATTGTTTTATGGCATAAATAACAAGAAATTCCTTTTTTATGGTAGTGCAATTTTAATCTATAGGAGTAAGATTATTATTGATTTTCTAAATGGCATACATTTTCCCTTCCTCATCTCTTTATCTCAAAATTGATCTTATTTCATTATTGGAAGCATCAATATAGTCATGAGTTTTTATTTAATGTTTCCAAAACTTCTTGACACTTATCATTCCATACAAATTCACTATATTTTTTATCAAAAAAAACATAGGTGCATCTATTTTGCTAAAGTATTCATTAAATATTTTGTAATATCTTAAATGACTAAGAAATTTTTTGACATTTGTTTATGTTTGAGGAATGGGAAGACTATATATTAACTCAATATTTTTGGGATCCATTTTATTACTTGATAAGAGATATGATGTCTTAATACTATTCTTTCACTAGCCATTATGATACACTTCTCATGACTCGAAGATATTTGGTATTCCTCACATCTAGTAAGCACTTTATCCAAATTGTTCAAGGCTTTATCAAATGTAGTTCCATGGATAGTGAAATCATCCATGTACACTTATACACAATCATTTTTAAGATTAGAAAAGATGTCTAACACTACTCTCTAAAAGGTAGCAAGTGCATTGTATAATCTAAAAAGAAGGACTATATAAGCAAATTCTCCCTAGAGGTAAGTAAATTTAATTTTATCTTGATCTTTAAGAGAAATTTTGAATTTATTGTATTTTTTGAACCCATATAATAAATAAAAACATTATTTTCTTACCGGCTTATCCAAGACTTGATCAATAAAAGGAAAAGGAAAGTAATCTCTCATAGTGGATTTATTTAGTTCTCTATAGTCTACACAAACTCTCTATTTTCTATTCTATTTAGGCACAATAACTAGAGTGAAACCCATTGACTATAAGATATGAGGTAAATGAAACCAAATTCTAATATTTTTTCTATCTCTATTTTTATAATTTCTTTCAAGGCTAGGTTAATTCTCCATTATGGCTATCTGACTGGTTTAACATCTTCAATGTAGATGTGATGGGTATAAACACTAGGATGTATTCCTTTCATATCACTATAATCCCAATCAAAGGATTTTTTGTGTCATACCAATACATGAAACACTTTACTTTCTTGTTGGTCAATCATCCAATTATTGATATTCAATACTTTACCAAGTTGGATTACAATTTGTTTAGTCTTAAAATAATGGAATTTAAGTGTTTATATTCACTCATAAAAGCATTAAATGGACATTTGGTTGGTATTAAATGTGAAATGTATCCACATATTTGTAAAATGTGTCACTTTTGGAGAGCATATTGGTCAATAGACAATGAAAATCATGTAAAAATAAATTCTACCTATTCTGAGCCCAGTCAACTATGGCTTGTTGGATATCTTGTGGACTAGATAACATATTTGGGGAATGTATGACATTGTATTGATTCTTAGTAGTTGAGTTAAATTCCTTCCATTCATGATTATACATCTTTAGAGCTAACCTTTTAGTCTTTATAGCTAAGTTATTAATCTTAAGAGCTAATCTATTAGTCTTCAGAGCTAGGCTATTAGATTTCATAGCTAGGTTGTCTTCATAAAAACATATTTTGTTATTTATTCCTCAAACTCTTGTACATGTTCATTTATGGTAACCATGGCTAAGGAAGACACATTAGTCTGATGTATGTTAGGTTGATCCACCCATATCTATTCAAAAAGACCCATTGAAGGTCTAGTAAATGGATAAAGGGAGATATGTTTGGTATGATTTCCATTGAAAATGGTCATTTTTATATATTTATAGTCAATTCATGATGAAAATATAGCTAACCAAGGTATTTTAAGAATGATTAGATATCCTACCCTTTAGGGTTTAGGTTGAAGGATAATTAAATCTATAGGATATTCCTAAGATTCTATGGTAACTAGCACATTTTATATGGTTCCTTCAAGGTAAATAGTGGATTGCTATGCCATTTTCAAGATTATAGTGGTAGGTTGAAGCCCTATGAGGCATAAATATTCTACTATGTTGACAGTCACTATGTTGATAGAAGTACCTATATATACAAGCACATTTGGAATAAACTTGTTCGTAATTGTCATAGTCATCACAGGACTAATAAGGTCTCCATATTTGGGAACAAGTATGTTTCCTACTACTAAATCAATAATTTTTATAGTTACCTATATTATTTTAAGATATTTTTTGTTTTTTCCTAGTGCTTTGATGCACAATCTTTTAATGATTTGATTCAACTTAAGAATATCCTTAATGTATTTTAACAATGGAATTTATATCTTCATCTCTTTTAATCTATGAATCAATTCAAAATCATCTTTAGGTTTTTTTTGTCTCTTAGGAAATGGAATAGCAAGGTGATCTTGAATTGTGGTTGGTGTGATTAGAGTTATTGTGGATTCTACCTTGTCTTCATTTGGTTCTTGGAATACAGGTGAATCAAGAGTGTTTTCATCATTGGGAATTTTATTTATGGTAATGGTTGAATATCCTATTACCTTTTTTGACCTAATATAAACATTATTACACTCATTTGAACCACTTGTAACATTACTTTGTTGATCAGCTCCATAAATAGGGGAATTTTGCCTATTCTTATGATTTGCCACTAGTTGGGTAGATAACTATGGTTGGTTAACCTAATGCTTAATTATTGGTGGTTGAGGTTGTCAAGGAATCAAATCCTACTATGGAGGGAGATGGTAACTATTGTATCTAATGTGGTTGTTGGTTTTGTTATTATACCCAAGGTTGTTAAGGGTTTTGAGGTATTCCCCACATCTATAACAACCATTATTGAGTACCCCATGATTTTGGTTGTGTCAGTGGTCTCCATATTGGTGGTGTGACTTATCTATCATGAGGTTTCATCCATGGATTGGGAGTAAATCTCGAACCAAATTGAATTTGAGGTAGGGTGTACTAGTTTCCTTGTCTTTGGATAAAGTTAACTTCCTTAGTTGTAGATACTACTTATTTTACTTTATTTCTCAAGGTAGGAAGACGTTTTCAATTATTGGTGTCATGTTCTAGGTCAAAAATACTACATACCTCTATTTTATCTAAAAGACAATATTTTTACCACATGTTTGAGTCTACATCTAGGAAAATATATTGACAACTTTTCAATGTTAATGGTATTTGATTTTGATTTGAGGCCATCTAATTTGGATACAAATTTTACTATAATATATGTTTTTAAATTATCAAATTATCCATTTAATTGACCAGCTTTAGGTTGTTTTCCTAACCTTGATTTCCTTATAGTAGGTCTTGTCTTAGAATAGTTAGTATATAATACTGATGATGAAAGGTGAACTTGTCAATGTCACCCTTTCCCATTAGGTTCAAAGCATCACATGCATCATCATTTTGGAATTTAATAAATTTTGTCTTGACAACCTCCTCTGTGAGTTGGTAACCACTTTGTCTATGGGAAATATAAACCCATCAAGGTAATCTATTAAGGTTTTATCTTTATTTTATTTTATCTTGGAAAAAAAAATTGTTCTTTGACCCTAAAATAATCCTGATATTTATCAATAAATACAATTTCCATTTCATCCCAAGTGCTTATATAATTACCCTCAAGGCCAATGAACCATCTCATAGATGCATCCTTAAGTGTAGATGGGAATAACTTCAAATTTTGATTATCTATGACATATTCATATGTTTGGCAGATAACCTAAAATTCAAAGAGGAAAATATTTGGATCCTATGAGGATTTACCTCTAAAATTAGGTAAAATAGATGAAAAATATTTTTCATGGAGGTTTTATCATCAAGACCTAAGCTGATTGGATAGGAAATTTATTTTTTCTTATTGAGGCTATTGATAAGGTTTTCCACATGTGCATGTTTTTCTCCCATATTTTATTCCCAACTTTGGTTATCAATCCAATCTAAGTTATATTCTTAGATTTTTAAGATATGATCTACCTTAGGAGGATAATATATTTTTTTGATTAGATATTCTTCTTGTAGATCTTGTGGATCAAATACAACTATTCCAAGAAGGGAATTCTCATGATTAATTCTCCCTATAGGGGAAGATGTCCTGAAGAAGGATTCTTCTTATAAGATCTATTTATGATGATAAAAATTGTTCAAGAGAGGAATCATAAAAAGTGTGTATATATATTTCAATTACCTTTGTTTCACTTCCTAATCTTTACATCAAGGATAATATCATCTCTTCTTCATATTTTATTTGGGATCTTTTAGAGATAAATAATCCTTGATAATCTCTTGGGTGGTTCATAAATCTAAAGAGTCCTCGATTATTTTTTTGTTTTTTGGATATATGAATGTTTTTGATTTTTTTTTTTTATAACTCTAATATAATATCTCACTAACACTTATCGATTAAGAGTGTCCTTGCTAATGGCACTAAAAATGATAGGCTATCATTATACCTCTCATTTAACCAATCAATAGATTATTGTGATTTTCTACCAGGGCCAATGTCTAAGGTTATATGCAATGAAACCATTGGATATTTGAGTTAAGAATTTATTTTTTAGGGGGTTTACTCTACTATGATGTCTAAATACTAATTGTAGACACTAAAAAATTTCACATGATGGTTTTACATGTGGAAACACCCCCATATTAGACCATTACCCAACTTCTGACCATGACCCTAAGTCAGTTTAGCTAACTAGATAAACCCAACTCACTAACCTACACTTTTACCCCATTTAAGATTAAAACCTTAACCATTGATAGTCACCTTGACCACCGAAGGTCACTTTGACGATATACATTTAGGTCTTCCCCATCTGAACAAAAATAACTTTTGTCATGTGTAAGATAACATGTCAAAATTTAATATAGATGGCAATCTAATGCATCAAAAAACATCAAAACCATAAAATAAACCTCCTATGGTAATTTTTACCTCCATATCTCTTTTCCTTTAAAAGAAGGGGAGCAAGATGTGAAAAAATATCCAAGCATTTGGGGAATCTAGCAATCAAGTAATCAAGCTATCAACCAGTAGTCATCAGGAGCTTATAGCATCAAGAACTTCTTTGTAGGTATTACCTTTAGTAAGTTAGTAACTAAAATAGATATTTGAACCTTTAACAAAATTATTCTTCAAGAAAATTACCATTACTCTACCAAAATAATTTTTGATTAGCTACTAATTATCAAATGATTAGCTAAGTATATTTTTGGTTTTTCAAGTTTTCATTATCTGGTTTCTAAATCAGACCCTCTTTCATCATATCTTCTAACCTCTCATCCCTAACCAAAATCATAGCCACTTAATAACCCCTTTTTTCAACTTGAACTAGACTCTTTTCTAAAATACCCTCAAAAGCCACAATAATTATTGATGGTCACCCTGATTGCCAATGGTCTACTTAACTACCAATAGTCACCCAACTATCGATGGTCACCTTAACCACCGATGGTCAACTTGGCCACTAAAAATAAATATATTAGGAAATAATAAGATATTACACCTACTTACTCCCATCCAAATTCCACTTTCTAACCCCCTACCTATTAACAAGAACCCCACATATTTTCTAAACCTAACCTGACCTATTTAGCATTAGTATTGACCCACTATATTCTATAATTATTTTATTTTAATTTTTAAGAATTTATTTCTCCTTGCATTCCCCTTCAGTCTTCTCTATCATTTGATGCAAATATTTTATCTTTATTTCTTTCAACTTAATAATTTTAAGGGTGTGGATTGTTACCTCTTAGTAAGCTCACACTTCTTGGATCTAGTTCATGCTTAGAAATCCACCTTGCTATCCATTTAACAAACCCTTTGCATTAGTGATTTGTTATCCATAGTTCATTCTTCCTTAGATAAAGAGGATCTCTTCACAATTGTCTAGATCATGCATGCACAAAAAATAGGTTATTTTACCATATTTATAATTAGTTTCTTACTTATTCTTTAACAAGAAAATAAATAGAAATTGAGAGAAACATTTTGGCATGCCCAGTGGGACCTAGTAGCATCTAGGTGCCCTTTTATTCCTTATTAGATGCTCATATAAAGAAATCAAAATTTATTTTGGGTATAAAATAAACCTTGCATATATTGATTTCTTGCATGTTTAGCTCCCATAGTTAAAATTAAAGTCCAAAGTAATTCAATCATAGCTTCACTTATTTATCATACACCATATCAAACAACTTAAATAAATCAAAACATCATAAAAATTGACATAAATTTTGACTATGGTTTCATCTCCTAGAGGATCACCTTTACCATTTGGCTATCTTACTTGGAGGTCATCACTAAGAAGAGAAACCAAAACTTAGCTCTTTGGTTGAGTCTAAACTCTAAAAATTGGTATATATTAGCTATGCACTTGATACCCTTATTGATATGGTGTGTGAAGTGAGGGGGTAGGCCCTAATACCAAGCCATGTATTTATTTCCAAAATAGATAATTTTGAGAACCTTGAAAACCTGAAACTAACCATATACTTATTTTTTAGTACTTATTCTAAAAACCAAGTTCTTATTCACACTTTCTAACTAAGGCATAATCCAAAAGTGAGATAAAATGTACCCTAATATTTTAAATGCACTCTAGTGTATGTTTTTGATTGCCTTGAGATATTTTTATTTTGTTTTCTTTGTGTTTGAGTTGTGATATTTCCTTTATTCCTTTCTATTCCTCACATGGTATTTACTAGACAACAGTTGAGAAACCAAACCAACCAAGAGCCACCTTCCTCTTCTTCTTCCTCCATGGAGTATACCTTAGATGTTGAGGGTTCTCCCTATCCTTCCACCCCTCCTACCATGCCTTGAATATTTATCCAAGGTGATGAAAATTTCACCACTTTCTTTGAATATATTCCCATAGCCCTCCAACATTACCTCAACACCCTATTTAACCACACCCCTACTTTGGTTCCTCTTAGTGATCCACCTTATGGGATGCCTCCCCATATTATGGTTTCCACTACCTCTACTCAACCTATGATCACTCAAATATCTTACTCCACCACTAATCCATCTACTACTTCCACCCAAACTCAATCAAGCAACCCAACCAATAACCAAATACCCCTACACCAACCAACAACTCCTCTAACATAGGGACAACCTCACTTCTTATTACCCATAATCCATCCACCATGGGGATACCTTTTACACATATTTACACTATTCCCCTTGTCACTACCAACCCACTAATTTCCACCCCACTTCAAAGTGTGATGCTTTCTATACCTTATACCGTTCCACCTATCGGTACCAAAGTCACCACTCACCCCTAACCAATTAACCCATCCATACCTCCAACCTAATCTATATCAATTCCCTAATATACCAATTTGATCATTCCTCTAAACAACCCACATCAAATCCTCAACAAATACCTATGACACCCTACCCATGTTATGTTCCTAATCCATAAGGATACATAGCTCAATCTTCTACCCAACTTTTTGTGCCCATTAACCCTTATGTGTTACCATCACAACCTTCCATGACCACATACAAAAAAATGGTATATTATTAACCTTATACTAGTTATCCTTATATTTCATCCACCTAACCTTAATAAAACATACCATATAATTATGGAAATCCCCAACCCCAAGTAGATTTAGTCAAACTATTGATGGACAAAATGACCAACCTAGAGTCATCTATCTTTGGGGATCATAACCTCTTATCTTACAACCAAATATATAAAAAACCTATTCACCCATCCATCCCCATCCAACCTTACCCTCCTGAATGGGAACTACCTAAATTTAATAAATTCCAAAGCAAGGAAGATCCCCAACAATACCTAAGAGTGTTTCAACATTCTTGCTACTTGATTACATATGATGATGCTCTTTTCTTTCATACCTTTCCTATGTATTTATCTAAACTAACATTATATTGGTATAGTGTTATCACTAAGCACTCCATATTTTCCTTTTCCCAACTCACATAAACCTTTTTAAATCACTTTTCCATCAACATATCTAAGAAGATCTCCATCACTAATCTCTACTCCATCAGACAATTTGATGATGAATCAATTATCAATTTTGTAGCTCGATGGAGAGGTCTTATCAACTAGCTTTCTTTCTCTTTACCCTAACCCAAGTTGATTTAAATTTTCTCTCAGGCTTGTGTAAAACACATCTCCCCTACTCTATAGGTTTAAACCTTCAAAACTTTTGATGAGGCTTTCACCATGGCATGAAAACTATAAATTAGAGCCCTTGATAAGGGGAAGTTGAAACTAATAAATAAAAACTCTAGCTTCAAATCTAGTGGCCCCTCTTTATCCAAAACCACCAATGAATCTAACTACCCTAACACCAAACCAAATGTAGTCACAAACATAGTTGTCCTTAAAATAACCCTACTTCTAGTTGTCAACCAACCTAACCAAACTAGCTCTTACAAATCCTCCAATCAATAAACCCAAAATCAATGTTGGGCTACCCCAAAACAATACACTCTTTTATGGGAGTCATATGCTTCAGTTTTGGATAAGTTTCTCAAAGCCAATATCATATAGCTTGCCCCCATCAAACCTCCTCAATAATTTGATGCTTCTCACCCTATACCCTATTGGTACAATGAGAATGATCTATGTGCCTTCCATCAGGTCATTAGACATGACATTAGTAGGTGTAACACCTTTAAAACCATTGTCAAATACTTTATTGATAAAGGAGAACTTATATTGGACAATCCCAATGCACCTCTAAATTAGTCACTCAACATCTTTCGACAGCCTTTCCCTAATCATGCCCCTTTTACCAACCATGATGATAAAAAACCAAAATTATGTCATGCTCGTGAGGTCCATATGGTCAATGTAATTATTAGTGAACCTATCATTAAGGAAACCACCATCTCAACTACCTCTTTATCCACTCCACTTATTGAAGTGGTGGAATCACCCTTCATTCATTTGGATACCTAAAAAAATGAATCAACCACCTCTTTTCCTTCACTTCATGAGATAATGCACTTACCCTTATCTCCTTTGACAAAAATACCAAAGGAGGTAACCATTTCCATCACACCTTCATCATAGAATCACCTACTATCTCTTTAGAAACCATTCCATAAGGAGATATCACCTTATCTACTCTTTCTAGGGAGAAAACATCCTCCCAAATCTTGGAAATTTCACCAAGGACAAGGGAGAAGAAACCATTCCCTTACCTCAACCTATAGGCCTAATCTTTGAATCTAATGTCCAAAAAACCAAACCAAATTACAAACCCTTCTCTAGACTAGTCTAAAGCCTATAATTCTCTTCTCAACCCAATTTGGATTGAGGCATCCTATAAAAAAACAAGCATGAACATTAAACCTAACTTGCATCCACCATTACACCTACCATCACCTTAATCCCTTCATCAAACACCTCTCCCTCCAAAACCATGGAAGAAACATCCAAACCATCTCCATCCAAAATTATCAAATCACCTTACACCTCTTTAATCAAACCTATAAAAAACCTAGGGGTATCTCCTACTCCTAGCCTTATCCATCCATATTTGAATTTGGACTTAAAACCATCTATTCCACTAAAGAAAACATTAACTAGACCAACTAATAAGGTGGAGACACCCAAACTCCCACCTAGAACCAAAACTATACTACCCCCTTCTTTATTACCTTCTACCTTAGGACCATATCCTTCTTCCATACTAAGAGCTCATACTTCTATCAAGAAGACAACTCCTCCCAAAACTACCCAAGCTAAACTTCCTCCTTTTATTCTACCTTTACCTACCTAATCTAAAACACCAAACTCCCCATCATTCTTAACCAAACTATCTATCTCCAAACCTTCATCATCTCAATCATCCACCTCCAAATATTTCACCTTCAAACCTTTCACCTCAAAATCATCTAACATAAAATAACCCCAACCAAACCCACCTACCAGAACCATTATACCACCCACAACTTTCATGGTGAATGCTACTTCTAAGAAGGCTCCAACCTCAAAAACCAAAACCCTATCACCCTTAACACCTTTTCTCAAATATTATTCAACCATTTTAAAAATGTTATTAAAACTTCTTCCTTAAACCTACAACCTATTAGACCCATTAACCCTTCAATTCCTAAACCATCTTGGTTCAATGATAGTTTGATCTATTCATACCATAGGACACCTAGACATGAGATGGAAAACTACAAAGATCTCCAAGCACTTTTCCATAACTTATGGGATGAGAATGATCTATTATTAGATAAACCTCTCTTAATCCCATCATCAACCCAATCACCAAATGATCCTATCCAGCATTTACCCACTCCCACACTTTCATCTAAGAGTGAAGAGGAATCAAATCATCCTTCTATCCCAACACTTCCCCTCATCCACACTATCCATATGGTCACCCAATCTTGGGCCCAGTAGAAGGATAAGGGAAAAAATAGTGTTTATTTCATCAACATATCCTTCCACCCCTCAACCTTCTAACCAAACTCAAGCACCTTTACCTTTACCTTCACTAAAATCCAAAATATCCATTATAGGAGCCTCTCCTTTCAACCCTTCTAAATCTATCCAATGAGACATTCTAAAATATCTTCACCAAACATCAATGAAAATGAACCTATACAAATTGGTCAACACCTTGCCCCATCACTGCCAAGCACTGATAAAGTCCCTTCAATCCATATAGGTTAAAATTGAAGACCCTTAACCTCTTATAGCCTTTATCGGTGCTCTTTAACTTGCCACCCTTATCACATTCAAGGATTCAAAAATACCTTTTATTTATACTAAATATATTGATCCTCCCCTCTTCATCACTATATACATTGGTTAAACCCACATCAAAACTATGATGACTAATAGAGGAGCTAGTATTAATATCTCCTCCCATACTTATGACCAACTCTAGCTACCAAAGAATATCATGTCAAAAACCACAACATTCCTCCATTCCTTTAATGATCTATAGCGACAACATTGTAAACAATTGTCTTCCACATCCACTTGGGACCTTGCAAACTCATAGAGCTCTTCTATATCATATAAGGCAAGTTACAATATAACATCTTACTTGGACACCCCTATATCTAGTCCATAAGTTATGTCCCTTTTACCTTGTATTAATGTGTCAAGTTTCAACATGAGGGTTATGTCATCACCATACAAGCTGACCCTAGTCCTTTTGCATCTTGTAACATGACATATTGACCCAATGATGTTCTTCTTCCTCACTCATCCACCTCTCCACAAACCAAGAATAAATCCACCCCTACCATTTATGAAGCTCCACAAGCTCGTCTATCCCTTCTTCTTAGATCCCCATACAGGACCCCTTAAAACCTATGTTCTAACACTTCTCACTAGGAGAGTAACATATTTTGACCTTGGATGCCTTCCCTACTCCTCAAAAGTATGGGAATATTGATCATAATCTAGGTTATGATCCTGATATCAAAATAATCAATCTTTTCAGGCTTCCTAACCACCAAAATAATTTCATCTATGGGGGACTTGATCATCCACTTCTCACTTCCTCCACCACATATTCTACCCAACCATTCACCTCTAATTTTTCCTATTTAGACAAACCAAAATTCACCAAATTATACCTTCATAGATGTGCTTAGAAAGGATTCAACCTTGGCCATTATGAATATGGACCCCATGAGTTACCTTTGATTAAAGTCCAAAAACATCATGAGCTATTTGGCCTTGGGTTCATCCCAGTAGAAGAACCCATTAATTTATCCAAACCCATCATAACTAGTAAGGAAGACATTCCATCCTCACCAACCCCATATCCTTCAAAGTTTGAGGATTTAAAAAAAATCCCTTCTAAATTATTTTTAGTTAATACCATTAGTTTGGATCCCCTGACCTATCAAAAGGACATCTATACTAAAATATTTCCTTTTATTCATCCTAAAATGGGAGAAAATTATTATCCTATCATCCACACAATCCAACATGAAGACAATGATTCCATTCTCACCTATCTCAGTATAAGGGATTATTATATCCATAAATCCCTTCCTCCTAAAAAATAAACCATTTTAAATAAATCCACTATCAATGTCAACTTCAGTACTCAAGATAACCCTCACATTATAAAGATTCATCAATCCTTAGATTCCTTAAGACAATAAGATTACCCTTCCTTCCTTCATGACTAAATCATTACATTTGATTGGTCCTATCAGAATATGCTTAAATTTGACCCTTCCATAGCTCTCCACAACATCATCATCTATCTTAATGCTAAGACTATTAGGCAAAAGTTTCATAGGATGCACCCTTGCATCACCCTTTTAGTCAAATAAGAGATTTAGTGCCTCTTATCTATGAATTTCATTAAACTCATTGACTATCCCTAATGGGTTTCCAATATCATCCCCATCACCAAACCCTAAAGGTAATTTTGCCTATGTATTAACTTTCATGACATCAACCTTACTTGTCTAAAGGATGACTTCCCTTTGCTTAGCATCGACCAACTTGTTGATTTTATAGGTAGCCATGAGATGTTACCTCTCATGGATGGTTTCTTGGGATATAATCAAATCTTTCTTTCCCTTGAATATCAACATACAACCTCCTTCATCAACCCATGTGGAAATTTTTTCTATAGGGTCATGCCATTTGGTCTAAAGAATGCTAGAGCAACCTAATAGTGTGTGATGACCTACATCTTCTATGATCTCATCCACAAAATCATAGAAAACTATGTAGATGATCTACTTTGGAAATTCAAATACCATAAGGATCATCTATAATTTCTCAAAATTATCTTTAAATGCCTAATCCATTTCCATGTCCAACTCAATCCCTATAAATGTGTTATTGGGGTCTTATCTAGAAAGCTTCTTGGATTTATTATCTCTTCTCAAGAAATCAAAGTTAACCTCACAAAAGTAAAATCAATCCTTGACATGCCACCTCCAACCCACCTTAAGAAACTCCATAGCCTATAGGAGAAGTTCCAATCCATCTGTCACGTCATCTCTCAATTGTTAGATAGATGTCAATCCTTTCACCATCTTCTCAAGAAAGATACATATTTTAAATGGAATAAGGACTATCAACAAGAATTGATTCACTCAAAGAGTAACTTCTTTCTCCACCTTTTCTTATCCCTCCTAAATAGGACTAAACTTTCTACCTTTATATCTTCACCACTAACTATTATTTAGTGGCAATGTTTGCTCACCATGATGAAAAAAATAAAGAGCAAGTTGTCTACTATAGAAGTGAAACACTTATAGAGTATGAGACTTGATACACCCCTACCATGAAACTATTCCTTTCCTTAGTATTTTTGGCTTCTAAAATTCATCATTACCTCTTCAATCACAAAACTTTTGTCATCACCAACACTAAGCCACTCAAGTACATACACTCTAAACCATACCAAAACTAGCATATGGCTGAGTGGTTCATGCTCCTAGCTAAGTTAGACCTTGATTTCCCCCATTAGAATTAAATTAAAATGCAAGTTATCACTAATTAATTGGTCGAATCTCCTTTTCTAGACAACGAACCTCTTCCTCTTGCATTCCTATATGAGTCCATCATGACTCTTTCTCAATAGGACATCACCTACCAAATGACCATGTTCTTCGATAGATCAAAGTGCCAACATGGTGGGGGTGCCAGATTTATTCTCATTCCCTCAATGGTGAACCTCTTCCTCTTTCTTTCAAACTTGATTTTGAGTGTACCAATAATATGGCTAAGAATGAAGCCCTAGTAATAGGTCTCTAGACCACTCTAGCCTTAGGAGTTAAGATGATTAGTGTCTTTGACAATTCCTAACTTATGATCAACTAAATCAACGGATCCTACCAATGTAATAATGATGTATTTAAAAATTAAAAACACCTAGTAGATGTACTCTTAACATAAATTCATCATTACATCATCTAATCTATTCCATAATCTACCAATAATTTTGCAGATATAATGGCTTCCCTTGCTTCCTAGATCCCATCTATGTCTTTTGAGTCTAATATGTTTGTCACCATTAATCATTTTCTCATACCATCATATGTCTATTCCAACCTCCATACCATTTTTAGTGTGGATAAATCTCCATCAAACATTTGGTATGAACAAACCTTTGACTACCTCAACCTTGGTATCATTCCTCCCAACCTCTTTAGGAATGCATAAAGAGCCTTTGTTTAGAGTACCTCTTTTTATACCATACTAGGTGGAATATTTTACAAACATGGTTTTAATGCCCTCCTTCTCTATTGTATACATAATCATGAAGCTTCCCATGCTATCAAGGAAATGCATGACAAGATCTATGGGGGACACTTTAGTGCTCTAGCTGTTGCTAAATGTATCCTTCACCTCAACTACTATTAAACCCACCCACAATCAAGATTGTTGTGATTATGGGAATAAGTGTGTTAAATGTCAACAACATGCCAATTTACATCACGCACTAGCCCATGGCCTTTAATTATCTAAGGAATTTCAGCCCTTCTCATAATGGGGTCTAGATCTCATTGGGTAAATCAATCCTC
Source organism: Torreya grandis (assembly GCA_037957365.1). Lineage (NCBI taxonomy): Eukaryota > Viridiplantae > Streptophyta > Pinopsida > Cupressales > Taxaceae > Torreya > Torreya grandis. The sequence goes on from JARHVA010006005.1 coordinate 923,739, forward strand.
ATTCTTCATAGTGGCACCACTCTATCATCACCACCATCAAGTATTTCACTAAGTGGGTGGAGGCTATTCCTCTCATCTCGACTAAAGCCAACAAGATAATTGGCTTCATCAATCATCATATCATCTGTCATTTTGGTGTTCCCCATAAAATCATCATTGATAATGGAAAATATTTCAAAAATAAATAATTCCAAGGTATTTGTGATGCATTTGGCATCAATTTAATATTTTACTCACCTCATCATCCATATGAAAATAGATAGGTAGAAGCCTCTAACAAAACTCTCAATAAGATGTTAACCAAAATGGTCAATGCTCCTACTTAAAATTGACACTTGCATATCCCTTTCACTTTATGGGCTTATCACACTAGCATTCAAACCTCTATGAGTGCTACCCCTTTCTCTCTATTCTTCAAAGAAGAGTTAGTCTTGGCTTTTGAATCACAAATTCCCTCTCTTCATATATCCTTTAAAGATATCATTTTTGAGATTGACTATCATCAAGAGCATTAGCATGACTTGAGCTACTTGATGAGTGTCACCTAGCTACACTTAGCCATCTTCATGTCTATCAAGAGTGAGTTAAGAACACCTATAACAAGCACCTAAAAGAGTGATAATTCAACATCCTAAAGGAAATCACCATGTGACCAATATGGAGAAAAGCAAGAGAGGCAAGTTTTCTTTCAATTGGCTTGGACCCTACATCATATCCCATAAGTATGTATTAAGAACTTATCATTTCTCCTCTCTTGAAAGTAAACCATAACTTGAGCCTCTCAATGCTTCATATCTACATCCTTTCTTTTGTTAAAAAAGGATCACACTCACCTTTTGTCTAACTTAAGTTCATCCCTTGATTTATAATATTTTCATCTTCCTCACACCTTCATCCTATCCCTTTTAGGAAAATTTATTATAATATATAACCATGTGATTAACCATCATAGTCATAGCCTAATTCTAAATATGGGTACCATGGCTCTACCAATGGCATGGTTCTCATGGATACTTTTTATCCCTAATCAAATGGAATCCCATGTTTATTAGCTCTCAAAACTACCCCTTTCACCCATCATCAACTTATTGTGCTCTAGGTTTTTCCCTAATAAAGGTAAACCTCCAAACCTATATAGATTGGTTTATGTCTGAACCTAGCATCAAAATAATTTTGGGTACCTAAATATCATGAAGGTCAAATATCACTAAGCATGTAGACTACTCTCTTGAAATATAACTACCCAAAATATAAATTTCTTAAAAGATAGAGTGCTCCCTTAAAGGACAACTACTAAAACAAACAAATCCAAACTTGGACCACTCCCTTGAAGTATGGCTAAGTCAATTTTCTCAAATAAATAATTTAAGGCTTCTCACATAAATCAACTTCATGAACCTATAAAAAAAATCATTAAAAATACCCTATATCAAAATTAGAACAAGCTATTCCAAGAGAGTTACAATCAACTTTCACATATGACATTAGTAGACTCCCTACATCAATCAATCTACACCTTGAATTGAGACATGGATTATCTATTATGGTTCTTAGGTCACCTATAAAAATGGCATATCAACCCACATGAAAGTTACAATTCCATTTTTACCACCTATCATCCAACTCCCCCTTGTACCATATACAAATCAAGGGATTTAGAGCTTACTTGACATGATGTGATCAAGACACCTTTTTACCATCCAACACATGCTCATATAAAGCATTTGAAATGATTATGTTCCTTACACTAATCTAACTTCAGTTTTTTTATCCTTACTAATGAAGAAGCATCATGCATTTCTCTTACCTCTCATAATTGGTTTATGTATTCACTTAGACATATGTCTCATGTCTTTCATCTATTTTTCCCACATCTATATTTTTTAACTAACTTACTTTATGTGCCATCAACAAAATAACTATAAATCATAAGAAACACCATAAACATCACATCATTATCACATTCATAAATCAAAACACCATAACCATATATATAACCATAACCATAATCATAAACCACATTACATCTACAATAATAAACCACATTACATATCCATGACCATAACCATAATCAAAACATCATAACCATATATAAATCAAAGCATCACATCATCATAATCATCAATAACCATTCTTCATAAACATCATCCATTATCATCACATACCTATGGTAATGGGTCCACATCTCATAAAGCATAATCATAAACTATGAACATCAAAACTATAAATCATGAAATATAAAATCACATCTATATATCATCATCACATCAAATACATCATGTCTCATTATAAAAAAATAGTACATATAATAATGTACATCTCTCTCTCAAAAATATATACATCTCACTACATCAACTCACAAGCTAATATCAAAATCATATACATCTATACATATCATATCATATCCTATGCCCTTGGGGCACCACTACCACCTAGTTTTTGGCACCTAAGGTGCCTACATGTCCACTCACTGAAGTGGTCCACTAACCTGGAGTTGTTACACCTGCACTACCTTTTAAGATGGATTTATACTCACTCCATTATGACTATTCTAGATAATGTGTTAAAACTATGGCCTCATAATAATGCAACTCCTCAACTATGGCCAAGTATCATGCCCTAGGGATGCTACATGGTGGTCATGTTGTTGTTGTAGTTCCTCTTCCTCTTTATCTTAAGGTGTCCCTCTCCTAAGTCACCAAGGCTAGTGAAGCTCTCACCTAGTCCTTTTCACCTATCATAGTGGTAACTTGTCCTTATAATGTCATAACTTGGCCCTATAATATAGCCACCTAACCTTGTAGAGATGTGACCTATGCCTATGTAGTGTCTACCATTGCTCTTACCTATCCATTAGGGACACCTCCCTATACTTGTACCTATAGACCCCCACTAGTTAGGTCCACATTCATAGCCTACCTACCCCCATCATCCCATCCAAAATTTGCCACTGCATAGAGGGCCTGATACCATGTCACATAGCCATCAATGAAACCTACATCATCAATGTCTACTCTAATAGGTAGCTCCTCATAATCAAGCACCATCTCCACCAACTATGGCTTTGAAAGAAAAAACTTAGCCTCTTCATGCTTATACCTTGGGAATAGTACCATAATCCCCTATATCAGGCTAAACTACCTATGAACCCTATCAAAATGGATGAGCTTAGTCTTACCCTCTCTCTTCCCTAAAATACACTTTTAGCTCTATATTGATAAAATATATTGAGTATAGTGGGACCACCTTAAAAAGTTGACATACAGCCTCCAAACCATGTCTCCAACCACTAAGGCCTCCAATGCCCCTCAAAACTAGTCAATATCCCATACACCTCCCCTAAGTCTTATGAATTTCTAATGACTCCTCCATCACATGAAACCCACCCTAAAGTCCATCTGGGCATATCCCTCCCATGGCATTCCCATTGGCTATAGAATCCAAATGTGTTCATAAGCCCAAGAGTGAAGCATGAACCCCATGCTAATACCATACCTTCTATGCACTCTAAACCCCCACAACTCATATTTTAAACCAATAAAATAGGTACCCACCCAAAAACTATTTGACTTAGTAACATCTCCACTGATACACCTATTAGTAGATACAAAAACCTCCCACTACTTGAGTTTGTCACTACAAAACATGAAACTACCATCATCATCATCATCATTAGCCTCTAATCATCTTTAACCCTATGGTACAATGGCCTATAGCTAAACCCAATGACATGATATCTAGTGAACATATGATCATCACCATATAGTTACTCCATTAGTTCATCCCTCTCCTCTCTCTCAATATGATATATCAGCTCTCCCTAAATTAGTAGCCATGTAATCTTATGTACATCCTCTAGTAAGATAATTATCTCACTAGTTGGTAGGATAAAGGTGTTCATGACTAGATCTCATCTTTTGATGAGGGCCACAATCATCACCACATCTCATATTATGTGTTGGTAATCCATTATTGCATTGAGGTCAACCTCCTCCATATGCACCTAGTCATTATCCATCATCCTTTGATGGATCTCTATAAATATACAATGGACCCGATCCCACATTTAGATCTAATCTCATGCTTACAAAATATATTAGAAAACACACTTAGTTTTTATATAAAATACTCTACCCATGAACATTCACATTTTTTCCCTCACTCACCTACCTAATAACACCTATTTTTTCCTACATGAACTACATCAACCTTTTTTTTAAACCTAGCCTCCCACCCTAGCTACCTTAGCTTAAATCCTTTATCAAAAACACTAGCCTATTTTTTTTTTAATCAAAAACACTATCCTTAGGCTTTCTTCTACCAACCTTAGCCATTTAGTCAATCGTCAAAGGTCACTATGACTATCGATGGTTGATTACCCATTTGGCCTATGATCTTTGACTATCGATGATTGAGTATGACCACCAATAGTCACTATGTATGACTATTGGTGGAAAACCCCAACCTTATTTTACCCACAAAAATGCCCAAAACCCAATCCCAACCTAAAATACACCTACCTAAAATTCACACTACCCTCCCCCAACCTACCCCACCCTTCAAAATTCATTTTTACCCATAAATTCAACCAAAACACCCTTCAACCTAAAACCTAGGGAAAAACCAAAAAATCCCACCCAAACCAAAAACAAACAAAACTTAACTAAAAATACCAAAATAACTAATCTATAAATATAATTCAACCTATACCTCATTCATTGATCATCATTGAGGAAGAATCTTAGGTCTTATTGCCTAGCCACATCCTTGTCCACCATGCATCCTTGGTCCAAATCAAGGTCAACTCAACATAAATCTTGGACTCAACCTATCAGTAACCACCTCATCATCACTCTCACACAAAATGCCAAAGTTACTAAGTACATAGGAGTCAAGAGAGTTAAAATCAAAAGTCAAAATGATAAATGTTTTTCACTTTTTATCCTCTATGCTTTTAGGGTTTCTCTTTATCCATCGACGATAAAGGTCACCATTGATGGTTGAGTTTGGGAACCATAACCGTTGATGGTCAAGAAGCCCAATTTTTAAATTTTGGGTACCTACATACCCTAGTGCCTACCTTTGGAGCTTACCTTCTCTGCCTACCCAACCTACCATGTCCATCTTGATGTTGGCCATTTTAGCCCAAAATATCACATATTTTGCGATAAACTTACCTTTTTTTGGAACATACTAACCAACATTACCATGTTGAACATTTGAATTTACACTACCTAGTGCACATTAGAACATTTATGTTTTCTTAGGAGCACTTCCTACCTCAGATACCTATGATGACACTAACCCTATCTAAGAGATTTGATAGGAATAACCTAATCAGCTATGCCTAATGTTATAGCTTGGTTACCCCATCACCACTCCTTTTATAACTAACATTTTATTTTTAACAACCATGATAACTTATTTTATACATGATCTTAGTTATGACACTTAGTTTCATTTTGTGTGCATGTTTGTGCTTTAAATTCCCAACCACCATTATCACCAACCTCATGAATCACCATAAACCACTTGTTAAACCTTTACTTGATTAGGTTTCATCTCATCGACGCCTAGTTTGAGTGGAAACACTTCATCCCATAATTGGGGTAACCAAACTTTTGATTTAGAATCCATTTTTGTTTTGCAACTTACTAACATAAATTGTATAACAAAAATGGGTAAAATGTAAACACTAAAAAACCACACACAATGGTCCTAGATGTTAAAACACCCCTAGATGAAACCATTACCCAACCTCAAACCCTGACCTTGAGTTAGTTTAGCTAACTAGTTAAACCCAGACTAACCTACCATTTTACCCATTATACCCTTTAACCCTTGACCATGGATGGTCACCTTGACCTTCAATGGTCACCTTGATCATCTACAATCAGGTCTTCCCCATCTAAACAAAAATAAATTGAGTTGTGTCCAAGATAACACGTCAACATTTAATATGGATGGAAAGATAATTCATCACAAATCATCAAAACTATTAACCAAACCTCCTATGGAACCTTATACCTCCATCTATCTTTGCTTATAAAAGGAGGGGAGTAGGAGGTGAAAAGGATCCAAGCATCTAGGGAATATAGCAATTAGGTGATCAAGCTATCAATCAGTAGTCATCAGGAGCTTCTAGCATCAATAAATTATTTACAAGTCTTCCCTTTAAGAAGTCAAAAATAATGATAGAGACCCAAAACTCTACCAAAATTATTCTTCAGACAAAGTGCTATTACTCTACCAAAAACATTCTAGATTAGCTACCAATTATCAAATGACTAAGTATATTTCTAGGTTTTCAAGTTCTAATTATCTATTTCTTGACTCAAACCCTCTTACAACATATCTTCTGACCTCTTATCTCTAACCAAATTTTCAGCCACTTACTAACCCCATTTTTGTAACCTAAACCAAACTCTTTTCTGAAATACCCTTAGAACCTATAACAATCATCGACGGTCACCCTAATTTCCAATGGTTTGCTTAACCATTGATGGTCACCCAAATAATGATGGTCATCTTAACCACTGATAGTCACCCAAATGATGATGGTCATCTTAACCATTGACAGTCACCTTGACCATTGATGGTCACTATGGTAGGAAATAATAGCAAGATATTTCTACCTACTTACTCCTAACCAAATTCCACTTTCTAACCCCCTACCTATTCATGGAACCCAAACTATTTTTTTGGACCCAACTTGACCTATTTAGCATTATTATTAACCTACTATTTACTATAATTATTTTATTTCCTTTATCAAGCATTTATTTATCCTTACATTCCCCTTCAATCTTTTCTATCAGTTGATACAATTATTTTATCTTTATTTATTTTAACTTGATTATTTTAAGGGTGTGGATTGGTAGCCTCCTAGTAAGCTCATGCTTCTTGTATCTAGTTCATGCTAAACAATATACCTTTATATCTATCTATCAACTCATTTGCATTAGTGATTTATTATCTACAGGTCATTCTTCTCAAGACAAAGAGGGGCTCTTCATAATCATCTCAATCATGCATGCACAAATAAATAGGTTCTTTTCCATTCTCGTAATTAGTTTCTTACTTATTTTTTAACTATAATATAAACATAAATTGAGAGAAACACTAAGGATGGAAAATAATATTCTAATTTAATATTGAAAAAATTAAATTTAGAATTTTTTCTAATTTAAGATCTCCTATGGCATTCCTTGTTAAAATTATTCTCTAATTTACACCATCAACATCTATAACATAAGCATCTAGCATAAGATACTATGGTGTCCTCACTTGACTTTCTTGGCTAGGTAGGATAGTGTGATATTTTAGAATGTGAGAATGTTTATTTCTTATTTCCACTTAGATTGATCATAACATATTTTGAATATGGAGATGAGTTATTAGACTTTACTTCTTATGAAATTGAAAGACACTCTTTACATAGATAAAACTCACTTGTATTGAATTGAAACAACCCTTGCATTTAATGGAAACACATTTGCATTAAAAGGAAATTCACACTTTGCTTTAGAAAGTAAATCACACTTGCATTAAAAAAGGAAATCACACTTTACAATAAAATGAATTATACCTAAATTAAATAAATATAATTTTAAACTATAAACTAAACATATGAATTTGTCCTGATCTTCAAAGAGAAGTGGGCCCTTGTTCGTTTGTTAGAATATGATCAACTTTTACTTAGTAATGAAAAGGAATGATAAAATTTATTTCATTATTAAAAGGAAAATATCATGATACATGAAATTACACTTCAATGCTTCTTCTCTATTCTCTATTATCTAGAATGAGAAGGAGATATGTATTTAAATCACATCTCAACAAATATTCACATAATATAAAATATGATGATCTAAAAAACCAAATCTAATTATTCAAAATAGAAGATCTAGGAATAAGATCACACACTTATAAGAGCCATTTGAACTGACTCAACTAACAATAGATGGAATATAAGTAATATATATCTAAAGTGATTATGTATGGTTTTACAAAATATAAATACATTTATATCCAAATCATTTTAGAACATTACTATAAATAGTAATGTCTAAACTTTATTTATATATATATATATATATATATATATATATATATATATATATATATATATATATGTATATCTTTGGAGTTACTATCTTGATCTACATGATCTAACTAGGCATCTTCAAATCATAGCTAGATAGGTCTTTGGACCATATGCAAAGCTATATATCTTTGGATCTCAATGTGTTCTTCATCAATTATTCAAAACTATTGCCAAAAAGGGTTGCCAAAACTATTGATAATCTTCTCAAAATGATCCTACCATAGGGATGTATCATTATATACAAAATTGTGTTCATTTCATCCATGTTATACACAAATAACATGATAGAGAATCAACAATGTATCACATATAAACAAAATATAATTGCACTCATTTACTACTTAGATGAGATCTTAACTATTGAATGTATTGTAATATATAACCAAAAGGAAACACTTATGGATAACTTATATGAGATATTAAGTTATGGAATCACTTTGGGGTCAAAAATTGATTCACTTTTGATTTGGTGCCTTAAAATGAACATTAAATTTAGTTTATATCTCTTAAGAGCTTTTCTCTTTTTATTTATTCTTTATTTATTATCTAGTTTCAAAGTTCTTACATTAAATGCTTTGTTTATGGCAAACCAAAAACTTTACATGCTCTCTCCACATCCCCTATAGGGAACTTGGATGACCAAAAGTGTTTTATTTATTATCTTTTTTGTTTAGTCTATAATAAAATAAACATTATGTATGATCTCCCCAAGCTTTGAGTGATTTGGAATAACCAAAAATGACCTCTAAAGTTCTTTTTATTTTCATTTGTTTATTTTACTGCATTGTCTTGTGGATAGGAGATCATCTCCTTCTCATAAGTTCTTTAGGGGTGCTTTAACGTAGGGTTTCATATCCTATAATCTTACCAATGCCAATCTATGGCTAGTTATATAAATTTGGAACATGATACTATGATTGAATAGTGTTTGAGCAGTTAGCCTACCAATCCTAATGAAAACCTAGATCAGTTCATGCTAAACATCAAACTTTACTAAGAAGTACATGAATAAAGTCATTTTGTAAAGGAGTATACCTTTTCATAGTAATTTAGTGAGTTTGAATCCAATTTACATGATGTGCCCTTATGTTATCCACAATTGGGACAATTTAGTGCATTTTAAAACTTATATATTTTAGTAAACCCCACTTGCCACAAAATATCTTGCCAAATGTTGAGTGCTTCACACTCTAAGTTATTGCCATGTATAGATGCTTGAGAGATAGAGGTGGATTAAATATTAATTATTTTTTATCATTTGTATATTAGTGGAAACTTTGGTAGAAGCTACACACACCTTGTCATTTTTAGAGATAGGTTGTGCACTTAGTGTTATTTCTATTTTCTATTATTATCATGTGTGTTTGGGTCTAAAATTGATTATTTGTTTTTCAAATCAAAATGATTTAAAACCTTCATATGTTTTCACACCACTTTGATCTAAGTGATGTTACTCTACCCATTTTTTTAAACATTTGCCTTGGATTTGATTCCCAAAATTATATTTATGTCACTTGTTTAATGGGGCATTATTATGATGCCCATTTGGTTTCAAACATTTTCATTATATTTTTTCCTAGAACCATTTCTATACCATTTGTTTGAAGGAGTATCTATATTTTACCTAAATTGTTTCAAACACTTGTCTTAGTTAAAACCAAGTTCTAAAATAAAACATACCTTTTATTTCAAAACACATGGTTACACTACCTATTTTAGTCTAGCCTATTTACCTTAGAAAATTTGAATCTTTTGCATTATGAATTTGAAATTCAATCTTTCAAAGTACAAATCCTAAACTAATTAGGTTTATGTTGAAGCCTCATCTAATTTGGGCTTAGTTGGTTTACCTTTTATGATTGGATTGTGATACTTGGGTTTATTTCTTATTTGGTCTAAATACCCCTTTCCTAGACTTATTTATTGCTTATTATCATGTGCCTTATTTTATTATCCTTTGTGACAAGAGTTGTTTCCATGTGCCTTATTTAGAGTTTGTTGTGTTGAGTTCTAAAATGTCCTAGTTTTTGTCAAAGAGTCTCTTATGAACCAAATACTAAGTCTTTTTTGAGATAAATACAATGTGTTATACCAAACCAATTATCTTAGAATTAGGTTGTTTATTGAGCTATTTATCAAGTTTATCCCCAAATACCTTCGATTAGATGGATTTCTCATTTTTATTTTAGATCAACCTCTATTTTCAAGTCTAGAATTATTTTTCATGCTAATGATTAAAACTACCTTTAGGAAAATATTTATTATCCTTTTGACTAATTTCATGATTCTTCTAGCTTGTTTAGATACCCTTACCACTAATTATAACCACCTTTGAGAAAATTAGTACATTTCTTAGACTAGTTTCATGTTTTTATTCTAACCTTGTTTTAGACCTAGTTTAGATGTTTTACCCTTTTGACCTATTTTAGAGAGCCAAAGGTTATTTTTCTTAGAAATCTATTATTTTCCACATTTATTCTTTTTTTTGAGAGAGAGACCTAGTCATAGATTTGAACAAGCCTCATTATACATTAAGTTGGACTATGTATAATTCAGACTATGAGAACTTTGTTACTAGTGACCCCTTTGTTAAAGAACCATATGGTGATGATATAAAATATGAGATGGATCCATATCCCTCTTATAATATTCTATATGAATGACAAAGGCATGACCCACTAGCACATTACTTGGTGAGTGTACCATCCTATGTAGGACAAGAGTAAGAGTAAATGGCATAATACCTTGCTAAAGTGATAAATATTTTCAAATGAATCCAAAAAAAACAACCCTACTATGTAACAACACCAACATTTACAAGTAATGATCCATACTTTTTTTATTTCCATTTACTAGAAAACAAAGATGAAATTCTAGTTCAGGAATAATAGTTATTTTGTCTAGTGACAATCAAGATTTAGTGCAAATACCTCACATCCAAAGTGAACTTGTAGAAAATAAAGGTTATATGGATGATCAATTGGAACATGTACAACAATCATACCAAAATTACCTTAACCTACCTCAAAATTTCAATGCAATGGTTATTTAAAACATGTCACTAATAGAGCTAGCTCTATCAATAAGGGCATAAATAGATTATTTGAGCTATGAAAATTATAAAATATACCCCTTTATCTAAAGAATTATATTAGGTGACATGTATAATGTACCCATTTTGATAGAATAAATTTTAATTCAAATAAAAGACCTTTCTCAAAACATTGTGTATAACATGCATGTGCATTCTAATTTCAATCAAAGTGGATATAATATACCATCAAGTAATACACAACAAATCCATCTAAACAACACCATGATTGGTTTCAAACAATAATGGATAGTTATGAATATTTCCCAAACACAAAAATCAACCTCCATTAGTCAATAATATGCTTACTCAAGTATGTAATAGGGGAAACTAGCCAAAAACAATAGACCAACATACTACCTTTATAAGTGTAAAATAATACACCACCTTAACAGGTGGCAACAAATGTTCTACCATAATAATCACAAATAAATATACCTAAAGAATCACAAATGTTTCCTAATCCAAAACATGTTTCTATTGGTCAAAAATTTCCAATTGGTCAACAATGAATTCCAAACCGTTAACAAATTCCCAATAAACAATAGGCATTTAACCAATAACAAGGTTCTAATGTATATTATGTACTAAGTGCTAGGAAATAATTACATTTCACCTAATAGGTATCATAAATATAATAAGGAAATAATTTAAAACATCTCCAATAGTAGGGTTCTATTCATCAATGTGTTAATTTTATACATCAATGCTCAATGAGTAGATACCAAGTTCCCACACAAACTCAACAACACTAGCATATTCCACCTATCTAAATCCCATTATCATTGACATAATTTTATAGTGAAGGATATGTATCCAAATTTATCCATAATATTTACCAAAAACAATATATTTTATATCAATAGTATAATCCCAATGCATGGGTACATATAGCTAGTCATCTAGCCAACTAGATAAACATTTTTCAATATGACATTCCTTAATACACTATTCAAGTTAATCCACCTTCAACCACATAACTATAAAAATAATACGACACACCATCCAACTTCCTAGCTCAAGAGTTGTAGCAAATTAAGGTGTTGAGGTTAACATACCCCCATTTCTAAAAAATGGGGACCTTTATTTTAAATTTTGAAAATTTATACCTTAAAATTGAAAATTCACTTGATCATAGTACCAATAGCATGTTTGCACATTGTTTTCATTTGAATATCACTCACACCTAATTTTTTTGGCATATTTGTTCATAATTATGATTTAATCTTTCCTAAAGTGCTAACTTTGGATCTTTATGTTGTAGGTTGCAACTCCAATGGAGTCCATTTGGAATGAGGCAATGCCTAGGTTTCATGATTTTTATATCAATTTGGCTTTTTAATAACATTTTTTCTATTGAAAATAAAACTAAAATCATCTTAAAACACTTATTCAAATTACCCTATCTTAGATCAATTCAAATATTGGCAAGAATAATTTACACAAGAATGATTTATCATGTCATGGACTTAGTTCAATTTCTATCCCAAGGTTTAGTCGTGTTTATTAACATGACCAAACCTTAGTATAAAATTTATATGGTGGGTCCCTTTATGTCACAATCCCCCTTGGTCACTTTTATTTCCACATGGTCTAACTAAATTAAGGTCCCTTTTATTATAGACTCAGCCTAAAATCCTTACCCTAAAGTTTGCTATATTTATTAATACAACAAACCTTAGGCTAAAACTATATGTTATGTATTTTTTTATTAATGAGGCCCATTTTATTACATCTCAAAACCTAGCTTAAATATTTTATCCTAAGGTCTTACACATGTTTATTAACACGAAATAAAACCATAGTCCAAAAACTTTATGTTAAGCTCTTTATTTTCTTGAGCTTGACTTAAATATCATTTTCATCCACAAGATCAATGGTCCACATTTGCTTGGATGATCAAGATCAAATGGTAAAAGATTAAATAAAAATCATAATCCATAAGGGAAATTTAAAACATCTTCCAAATATCAATGGTACACTTTTACTCAGCTAGGATTGATCTAACAATGTGTATTGAGTCAAAACTTCAACAGAGTACTAGGACAAATGAGAAGTTAATAAGTGTCACACTTAGGGCCAAAGAAAACTCATCAACCAATTATGTTCAACCTTTTAGATAAAGATACAATGGATAGAATTTTATTAGGCAAAGATGATTAGATGGTGTGATGAAGAGATAATTTAATTATTTCCCAAACTTTGACTATGTCCTTCAATCAAGAATTCTCTTTTATTCATTCACTCATTCCCATAGGTTTTTTAGGAAATCATCCGACTATGGTTACAATATTATTTACCATGAATTATTTGATAATGCTAAATATGTTTCAAATGAACTTTAAACCATCAACAAACCATCATTCAATAAACTAAATCAATAATTATTCATATACTCACTTTAGCTTCATGACTCTCTCACAATGAATCTATGCCAAAATGGCCTATGATTGGTAATAAAACAAATATATGGCCTAAACCATATAAATACCTCCCTTTTTTATTATCTCACTCTGATATGACATTTATTAGGTTACTAACTCAATTGTTCTATTCACTTTCTTCTCACAAGTTCCTTCCTAGCTCTTATCTCCTATTAGCCATGTTTATGGGTAAAGATCCTTGTTGGGAGAATATAAAAAACATTAACCATAAAATAATTATATATTAAAGTAAACATTTGAGACATACAACTCCCACCTAAACCTTTTGGCATAAATCTAAAGGCAACTTATACTTACTTCAATGAGCCTTTCCTCAATTAGCCCTCCATTTGAGCAAACCTCCTTAGCCTAAAATATGTACAAAATTTATCTACAAACCATTGACATTTACAGATACCCATTAGGCTCCCCTAATTTAATCAATCATTTTTATACCCTCTTATTTGGATAAATCCACTTTTTCTATATCACCCTCACTCCTTTAGCCCTTTCTTAGGTCCACTAACATATAGTCACATTTTTGTACTTATCCATAAATTACAATTATAAAACCACTTCCATCAGTTACAGAACATAATTTTATGTAACATTACAATATTTAGGGATTTTAAAATATTTACTTTTCCTTTAATGGATAAAACCCTATGTGTTAGGGTTTAAGGTGACTAAGTAGCCTGAGGGTGAATAAAATCCATAACTTGATCCACACATAATTTAAATTCAAAATTAATGTTTGAAAATATCTATCTAGTCTTAATTAAACTTTTATATTGAATTATTAAACTCTCATAACCTATTTAATAATTACAAACTCAAAAATATCAGTCTTGCATATTGTGTTCTATACATAGGAAATATGGGTTAAGCAAGGTTCTCAAATCTTGACAAAATAAAAAGACTTCACTCACTAAAATGAGGTTATTTAGATATTAAATTACCATTCCAAATACTTCTCAAACACATTTTAAACATAACAATATTAAATATCCAAAGGATCTCAGTCTCCAGAGTCCTGCATTAGTGTCTTTATACATTCAATGAACAAAATAATAGTCATTCTGTGTTGTAACAACTGTTAAACAAATTTACATTGCAAAAATATTATATTCAATTTAAAATACATGTATCCATATCATATATAAATTTTAAACCCTTCCTCAAACACTTTTGTATTCAAACCAAATACAATACTAAAACATAAGCACAAAATTCTTAAGTTGGCAATCTATCTATTTTCAAAGAACAATGACTGTGACAAATAAAAATTTATCATTTTTTAATCAATTAAATTCATAAAAACATTAATCTAAAACCTATTTAATTTTCAATTTTCAATATTATTTATATCTTAATGAAAAAATATCAACTACTCAATCCTTTACTCGAAATAAATTAAATGATTACAGACATTGTTGGTAGATTACCGGTCCACACAAAGTGACTTATTTACCACAAAATTATCATTATTTTATCAAAATAGAATACATAATATTATCACAACAATATCGATCAACATTTAATGAAAAATTATTACCACTTTGAATATTCAACACATAAATGCTCAGTTAGTGTCATGCCACTTCAATGTACTCAGGATTTTTAGTAACACAATCCTTCTTTATTCATGAACTTTCATTATTTACATGTCCATTCTTCATCAAAATCAAATGTAATGAGAGGTAATCCTCTCAATACTTACATTAAAACACTAAAAAATCCCTATATATATCAAAGACTCCTAAAATAATACCATAATTGATTATTGATCAAGATTTATTAAGCAACTCCTAATCCAATATAGGATGGTGAATGATGACTGATACCTCACATTTAAAATTGAAAAAAAAATTGGAGAGAAAACCCATTTTAAATTTAAATTCAAATTTGAACACACCTAAAACACATTTTAGACCATTTTTATCATTCTAAGATGCCCTTACATCACGGTGTATAGTAAACATTGAAAAGTCAAAAAATTCGAGGATGAATGTGGAGATAACACCTGGCATAACCATGAGCCATAAATTAAAGATCAAACATATTTCAAAGATCGATGGTATGTATATGAGTGTACACATTATGATCAATGATCCATAGAGTAGGAGGAATATTTAAGAAGATCGAGATCAAGGATCATGATTGATCTATATAAATGAGATAAATGGTGTGAGATCAATGTTGACATTTTAATAAAGATCAAAGTAAATACAGAAGTGATAAGTGGCATAACCATAGGGAACATACCTAGAATCTAATAGTATTTCAGTTCTCAGATCAAGATCTATGGTCCACATTGATCTATGCAAGGATAATCTCATGGTGTGAGATCAAGGTAGAATTTTCAAAAGGTAACAGTCACTTTTTAAATATTAACAAGCAAAATGCCACAAAAATTATATAGGGATGCCACAATGATTCCACATCATAGCAATGTAAGTATAATATTCCAAGTTGAATATTTTATAGGCCTAAGTAATGTATGGGTATAAATATGCAATCTAATTAGGATCTAAGTCATGAAGCTCATGCAAGTTCAAATAGTTGTCATTAAAGCATTGTAAAAATCTTTAAGAAAGCCTTGGAAAGTATAAAAACCCTAATTTGACCTTGTCTTCATTGTAAAAAAACCAAAGAAGTTAAATTATCACTTGTGAAAGGATAATTTGATCCATAATTGAACTATAGACCACTAACAAGAAATTTAGAAAATCCACAACCATGACATCTTGAAAAAGTGTTTCAAGGGAAGATGTGAAGCTCCATATAAATTTAGATATAAAAAAGAGGGTTTTCAAAGGCATATAATTTTATTTCATAGATCTAAATATAGAGGACAACAATTGGTCAAGCTTATTTTAGACTATTGAGAACCAAAAACCCATCATAAGAGAAGAACATGTCTATAATGAGTGAAATAGGATAAAATTTGAAAGAAAAAGCCATCTTATCAATATAAGAAGATAGATTTAAGTTATATGAAGACACCATGATTGACATAGTCAATTCCTTAAAGTTAGCTTAAAACAAACAATAAGAAATAAGTGAGAAAAATTCTATGGCTACAGGCCAAGTTGGCCAATGGTAGACTTTAAGATATCAAATAAAAGACTTTATCAAAGCCTTGACCAAGAATCAAGTCCCTAAATACAAGACAGTTAACTTAGCCCATTTAAATATGGCTGTGTCTATGTTGGTAGACAAAATCAAAGCCTTGATTAGATGGTCCAAGTAGATGGAGGACATTTCTAAGGACCTCAAATTACAAGAAGATAAAATGATACACATGTTGGAAAACTTAATCAAATATCCCACCTCACTTAGTCCTTTTGGCCTTATCATTGATGAGTTCAAACATAGAACTTCTCAATTCATGCAAGAGGTGAGAAACCAAGGTCAAGGGAAGTTAGGGGCTAAGGAGAAGAGAAGATATGTTGGGATCATCAAACAAGATTTAAGGAGAGCTAAGAAAGATCTCAGTAACCTAGGAGATCAAAAAAAGAGTTGTTCATGAGACCCATTGTTGACCTCCAGCTGATAAATAAGTAACATCATAGAATGAAGATCCTATCAGGAAGATAGAAGGATACAACAACACCAGGATCCCAAAGTTAGTTGCATTTGGAATATTCTTTTGTAACTATCATTGTATATCTTTTGAAAATAGAATATTATTTTGTAAAGGCATGTGCAGCTTGTAAAGCACATTACCTGTAGGTTAGTCATTTAGAATGTCTAGAGGGTTTTCAAAAGATTGTAAAAATATGTTATGGTGTGGAGCTAAAAGCTTTAACTATTTGCAGACATGAAGAAGAGGATGTTGAAGAACCAAAAGAACCAGCATCGATAGCATGATCGACGTCGGTCAGATGCAGTGCAAAAGGCAACCGGCAATGAAAGCTAGTTGGCCGACGTCGGCAGCACTAGGAAAGTAGGGACTGGCATCGATTGCTTGTGTGTTCCAGAACTACTATTGACGAACCAAGTGTTTGCATGTTGAGAGCCAATTTTAGACTGAGAGCTGTGGATCTAATTATTGTATTAGGTGTCTAATTATTGTTTGGATGAGATCTATATAATAGACTCATGGATTGTATTGTAAACTAGTGATAGAGAGTAAGAGAGAAATATTATAAGCTCCTTTTGTGTGTGAGGTGAGCAATGGTGTGTTCCTCTTAGTGCCACAGTACCAAGTGTGGGTGCTGGATTAGAGAATTAGCAGGGTTCTTCATGTATGTATGATCTTGGTCATCAGGTGAGCATGGCTTCTATAGGAGATCTACATGGTAAGTAAGATCATTGATTTGTAGATGTATGTGTGTGTAAGGTCAAGGTTCACAGGTGTATAAAACTAGGTTGATTTGTAGGTGTGCAAGATCAGATAAGATAGCAACACAACAGGGAGTAGAATCAGGTAGGATCTACTTGGAGTACAATGTGTACTCAGATAGAGCAAAGAGGAAGGCAAGGAAGATCCTTCCATAAGTAAGGTCTATTGAGGTGCAGGTTGTTGCAGGTTTAGGGGAGATCTACTTGAAGTATGTTTAAGTACTTGTGGAGTGCATGGAGCACTTGTGGAGTGCGTGGAGCACAGGTGTAAGGTGAACACCAACTCAGTGTTTGAGTTGGGTGTTGGGACCTAAGAGAGAGATTTGAGGAGAGAATTACTATTCACTTGAGGTGTGGGAAGCCTCTGAAGAGGTGGTGGAGAAGAAGTGGCATCTTCTTTATTGTATTCTTTTCTGTAAGAGTTTTAATACAAGTTGTGTATTGTTTCTCATATCTTGTGTTATTTTTGGATTCTATTTACTTGTTGATTCTGGCTATTTTCGCATATTAAGTTGCTTGTATTTGGTAATCAATTATGTGCTGCCAATTTGTAAAGGCATGTGCAGCTTGTAAAGCACATTACCTGTAGGTTAGTCATTTAGAATGTCTAGAGGGTTCTCAAAAGATTGTAAAAATATAGTTGTCCTTAAATTTTGACATGAATAATTGGCATACCTCATGAAATATCTATATAAATAGGTGTTTGCAATTGTAAATAGAAGGATTTTTGGATCCAAAAACTATTTGTAACTTTTGAGCAAATTGATATAAGCAATGAATTTTGTGAAGTTTCTTCACATTTTCTTGTGTGAATTACTATCATGGTTTCTCTCTCATTTGTTTGATCTTATCTTTAGATTTGAATGGTTCTTGTGAATTCTAGATGTGTATCTTTTAATTTAGAGTTGATAATTTGGGCTAATGCTAGATAAGTTGAAAGTTATTAGTTTTACTTCACTTTCTTTGCTCTTCTTGCATCTAGGCTAATGTTATTTGCTTGTAGGGGTAAAATAATTAAGTTATAACTTGTTCTTATTTGTATCTTTTCATACCTTCCTTAGATATTTTCCTAATGTGTGGTAGGAGTTAAATGTATGCTACTTCATGTTTCACATTGGTTAAATACATGTTCAGATGAAATTGGAAGTTTGTAAAATATTTGAAAAAAAGATCAAGAACATCTATCTTTTATACCCTACCCTTCCTTTTACTCTTTTTTTTATCAATTCACCTTATATCAGTTTCATTTTGAATATTTATCTTAGTTTAGCTTTAGACTTAGTTTTGATCACAATTCATTTTAAATAGAATAAATCATATTCAAAATCAAAGATTAACTATTAATCTATGGTGGCTCCCAACCACTAACAAATATAAATTTATGAAATATTCAACCTTTTCTACCTCTGTTCCACCAAGGATAACATGATTATCATAACAAACAACTTATGTAATGGATCCTTTGAATCTAGAAATGAGAAGTGTTTCTTAAACACTATATGAACCTGTTGATACATTTAGGTGCATCAACAAGGGGGAAAATTGGCACTAAAAGGAGGGAGAGTTAAATATTTGAAAATTTACAACATATTTGCTAATTTTGGTGAATTTTATTCAAAGATTTATGTATTATTTGCATATGTATGTTTATTTTAGCATGTTTATATAAATATCATTGATCTTAATGGTTTTAGACTAGTCTTTATGCTTATTTAGACAAAGATAGATGTTATTTGAAGTTTGATTTTTAATTATGGTAAAGATAGCTTAAGATATGTGAATATAATGTGTTGAGGTTAGTGATATCTATTTTTTTCAAATATTGATTGGATATCTACAAAATTGAGTTTATTTGAGCTTGACACATGTAAATATCATTCATATTTACATTTTTGGACACATATTTGAGCTAATATAGTTAAACACTTATGTCTTTTGCCAATATTTATACATATTTATGCAAATTTTTCTTAATGTGCAAGTATGATCATCATGCTTTATAAATATAAGACTTACACATTATATTTCAAATAAGATTGAAAGCTCTCAAGATAGAATTTCTAAGGATAAGGACTAGGTCATGTTCAAAGACAAGAGTTCCCCTCCTTTCATTATAAGTGCATAAGAAATCTAGGCAAGACAAAGGTAAGTGTAGAGCTTCAAAGTCTCAACCAACTTCACCAATTTAGGGTGCTCCTATATTTAATCCCTATCAAGGTATGGCTTGTCTAGGTGGTTCTTCAATAAATGTACCAAGTGTGGTATATGACATTCCTCATAATCATAAAAATTATTTACCTAATTTTAGTCCTAATGGTGTTATAATTGTTGAACAACACATTAAATCCTTCAAAACTACTTTAAGACTTCTGAATGTAGTTCATGAAGATGTATCATGCAAATTATTTCCATTTACTTTTAAAGATGTTGCATATGAATGGTTTCTTAACCTCCTTAAAAACTACATAGCTAACTAGAATGATTTTAATAATTACTTCATTGATCAGTTTGGTAAAATCAATAGTCCATGTGTTTTATACCAATAATTTACCATAGTCAAAAGAGACTCAAAAGAACCCATAAGAGCATTTAATGCTAGATTCCAAAATATTTTCATAAGAACCATATCTCCTTATAGACCTTATGAGGCTTTAGCCTTAGATATTTATAAGGATGCCTTAGATCCCATGACTTCTATGTTTCTCAAAAGATCCACTTAGGTCATTATCACTTTAGCCGTATCTTATGTTAAAGTTATGATCATTAATGATTAAATGCAACCATAAGGCCAAATGTCATACAATATTCCCAACATTAATCCTAACTTTCCTCTTCTAAACATCATCCCTAATGCTAATAAAAATATGTCATCCTTAAATCAGCTCCTAGTTCTAAACCAATTGCCTTTGGGCCGTGAACATCCTAGACAAAACCTATGATTCTTGAACAACTCTGCCAATTGATCTCATCCACAAAACCATACAGATTTGATACCTAAAGCTAGTATAAATACTCAAGTTCATAATTCTGAGTCACCCAATACTAAGAATTATTCTTTCTTAAAGATGGTTCAAAATCTAAGCACTAATTTCATTCAGCTAAAAAAGTAAGTTGGAAATATTAGAGAAAATTCCAATAGGAACATATCTTTATAAATGTTCAATAAGCCTTCAAATAGATTTCAAAATAATAATAATAATAATAATAATAATGAGTCATCCACCAATAAGAATGTTCCTAACATAAATATTGGTGATGTAGCTTTGTCTTATTATTATAGAGTTCATTGTATTTCAAAGCATGTTGACTTAGATTGTCTAGAGTTTTGTAATGCTTTTGAATCATTTCAAGAGAATTGGATACTTTTTTAGTTGTACCTAATAAATACAATGGTTCAGGAACCTTAGGTTCTTTAAGGTCATCTAAATCTACTAATTCAACTCTCATGGTGGAGACATTTGAGTTCCCATTATAAGAAGAGAATGAACTTGAGGATATCCTTGAATAGATTCATGCTTTTTAGAAATATCTAAAGAAACCTTATCCTTTGAGGAATAGGGAGTAGAAATAACCTTTGACTACATCAACTCCACCAAATAATTTTTACACTCCTAATACTACATTGGATAACAAGCCAAATCCTCCCTAGGGAAGTACTTCTAAACCTATTGATACATCTAATTATTCCAATAGGACTAGATAAAATATATTAAAAGACATGAAAAAGATCAAAGCTAACATTACCTTGCATGAGTTGACTCAAATTATAGAATAAAGGGATCTATTATTGGAATCTTTGTCCAAGAAGCATGGTAAGTCTTAAAATGCTACACATGTTAACATTGTAATACACAAAAATAAGGTAGACATTCCACCTTTCTTTCTCATAATTAGGATCTTTGGTAAGAATTTACACAATTTCTTGGTATATTTAGGTGAATTTGCAAACGTCATGCCTAAGGATATTTGTGAGAAATTAGGTTTGAATCTAATTAAATCTGATAGGGTTATGACCTAATTAGATAAATCAAGAGTCAAAGTGATTAGTGAATTGTTAAATATTCACATGGAGATTACTTTTGAACCAAGGATCCAACAATTCATTGACATCCAAGTGGTGGATATTATTGATGCATATGGAATGCTTCTAAGTAGGGACTAGACCAAATCATTGAATGGTTATATGTTAACGGACTATTCACACATGTGGCTTCCATGAAAGGGAGTTAAAAATTAGATCAAGATATAAAGGGAACCTAAAATGCAGTATATGATTACATAATATAGTGCAACCAATGAGAGGGTTAACATGGTTAACTCAGATCTAGGTGTTTACACTCTTGACACCATAAAGGTATGTAATTCCAAAACTTCCCATGCTATGCTTAGATTATGAAAGTTTTATTTTGATGGTGTTAGATGCAAATCAGGTTCTGGAGTAGGAGTGGTATTAATCAATCCCATTGGGAAAGAATATAATTCCTCTTAAAATTTTCAATTCCCATGCACCAATAATTTGGCTACATATGAAGAACTTATTCTTGGATTATAATTTGTCATCAAACACAAGTTCAAAGAACTATTAGCTTTTGATGATTTTAAACTAGTAGTTAATCAAGACATGAGTAAATATCAATTCAAGTTATCATATATTAATAAATATAAATTTAGTGTGTGGAACTTAATTGAATGGTTTGATGCTTTCAACATTGTGTCAATCCTTAGGGAGGAAAATAGGGTTTCTAATGAACTTGTTTCAGCTACAACCAACCTTATCCCCAATCAAGGTTCTAAGTTAAAAATCCTTACCATTAAATTATCCCCATATCCCTTAGTACCACATAATGTCAACCACTTTCAAGTATTTAGTGATGATCAGCAAATCATAGACTTCATGACTAGCTTAGGAGTATTCAAGACTCCCATCATTGATGAGGTCAATGAAAATACCCTTGATGATGAAAAAATTGAAGGCAATCTTGATGATAAGGTCATTCAACTAAATGATAATAAAATACCAAAAGGAATGATTGCCTTGGAAAGACTGTTTGATTCAGATAAACTAGATGAGACTATTAAAATTCCAAAAGTAGATGGGAAGGATTAAAATGCAATGGACCTAGGTTACCAAGGTTAACCTCAACTGGTGAACATTGGTACAACCTACACAAACATTGAAATCAAGAGAGCCAAAGATTTTTTTGACCAAGTATAAGGATGTAGAATCATGTTCCTATGATGACTTAAAGATCTTTTATCTTAAGGTCATAACCCACACCATACCTTTAAAGGAATCCTATAAGATATTTAGGAAAAAATAAAGGTCGGTCAACCCTATCCTAGAATCAATGATATACAAATAGGTCAAAATGATGCTAAAATAGTGTTTCCCATTATACACTCCACCTGGGTAACTAACCTAGTATTAGTTAGGAATAAAAATGGTGAAATTAGATTGTGCATTGATTTTAGAAATCTAAATAAAGCATCTTAAAAAGATAATTACCCTTACCTTCTCTTAACCAAGTAATCCAAATTATTTTTGGTTCTATTATGGTGTCTTTTCTTAATGGATTTTTAGGGTATAATTAAGTTCTAGTGAACAAGGAAGACAAAATGAAGACTACATTTACTACTAAGTGGGACACTTTTTTCTATAAGAGAATGCCCTTTGGATTAATAAATGTAGGTGAAACCTTTCAAAGAGAAATGGATCATGCATTCCAAGGCCTCATAGGTAATTGCATCATTATTTACATGGATGACCTAACTATATTTTCAAAGAATAAGGAAAATCACATCATGCACTTGCAAAAACTATTTGAAAGGTGTAGAAGACATGGAATATCTCTCAACCCAAAGAAGAGAATTTTTTTGTAACTAAGGAAAAATTGTTGAGACATGTTATAAATAAGGAGGGAATCTCTATAAAACTAGATAGATTAAATGTAATATTAAAGATATAACCCCTTAATAATAGGAAGGAACTAAAGTCTTTCTTTAGTAAAATCAACTTTGTGAATAAGTTTATTTTTGGTTTTGAAAAAATAGTGAGACCTTTGAATGACATGTTGAAGAAAGATTCTAAGATCACTTAGAATGAAGAGACCAACAATTCCTTCAAGGAAATCAAAGAATCCATTGGGCAAGCCCCTATCTTGATAAGTCTAGACTTTACTAAAGACTTTTATCTTTACTCTTTTGCTTTTGACCATACAATTGTAACTATCTTAACTCAAAAGATAGATGGATGTGATCATCTTATTTATTTCATAATTACTAATTTTAAAAATGTTGAATTGAGTTATTCTCTTATTGACAAACAAACATGTGCTCTAGTCAAGGCAGTGAATAAATTTAAGCATTATATCCTTATAAATAAGGTACATGAAATACTATTAGACCCTACCACTAAGCATTATTATATGTGCTCATGATTAGTCAATGTGAAATTGGATAAAGGAGAGGTAAGTGGATGTCTATTCTCTAAGAATATGATCTAGAGATGAAGACTACAAATTTGGTAAGATGCCAAGTTTCAATTCAGTTGATTACCAATACTGATCCCAAACTGAGTGTCATGTAGGTAAAACAAAACAAATTTCATCCCAATGATTGGTATGATCCTATTATTAATTTGTTAATTAATGGCCATTGTCCTAGAGGGTTAAGTAGTGAGAAAAAGAGGTATTTAAGGCTCAAAGTATCTCATTTTTTTTATCAAGGATAGAGTGTTATATAGGAATAACTTTAAAGGTATTTACCTAGGATGTGTTTTCAAGGAAGAGGTGACTGAGATATTGATCACTTTCCATGAAAAATTGGGAAGTGGACATCCATCTAGAAAGACAACAGACCATAAGATCCTTAGGATTGGTTACTACTTGCCCACTATCTTCAAATATGTTCACAAGCATGTGAGAGAATTCCACTCATGTCAAATCTTTAACACTAAATAGCCAAAGGTAACCATGCCATTAAAGCCAATAATGATTGATAAACCCTTTACCCAATGGGGATTAGATTTTATGGGGGCCATTAAACCCAATTCCTCTAATGGTCATAAGTATGTCCTGAATGTTATTGACTACTATATAAGATGGACTGAAGTAGTGGAAACCAAGTAGTACAAGACCAAAGAGGTGATCAAATTCTTAGAATAAAACATATGAACAAGTTTTGGAACACCAACATATATAATCTATGATAATGGATCTGCCTTTGTATCCATTGAGATGATGTAATGGGCATATGACAACAACATTATTCTCAAGTTCTCATCAAATCATTACCCTCAAGGTAATGGGGTGTTTGAATAAACAAATAATAACTTGATGAAATCCATAAAGAAGTTTTCAATTAATAAATTGAGAACATAACATAAGATACTCAAGTATTCCCTTTGGGTAGATAGAATAAAAGTTAAGAAAGCTCTCAAAGAATCACCATTCTTGATGGTATATGGTCAAGAACTTATATTTCCCATCACAATCAAGATGCCAACATATAGGTTCATGCAAGAGTACATGGAAGAGGATCAATAATTTTCAAGTTAAAGGTTACTTGAAATCATACAAATGGAAGATGTAAGAGAGGAGGCCTTTTCCAACTTTAGTAGACACCAAACCATAGTCAAGAGGTGGTTTGATAAAAATTCAATGATAAAGATGTTTAGACAAGGAGACCTAGTTCTTCTTTGGAATAAAGCCTCATAACTAAAAGGAAAGCATATGAAGTTCACACCTTTGTGGATTAGACCATATCAAATTGTTGATATCCTAGGAAATAATACCTTAAAACTAAA
The DNA here is from genome assembly GCA_037957365.1 of Torreya grandis. NCBI lineage: Eukaryota > Viridiplantae > Streptophyta > Pinopsida > Cupressales > Taxaceae > Torreya > Torreya grandis. The sequence continues at coordinate 949,511 of JARHVA010006005.1, forward strand.
AGACTTGCAATGAGTAGTGTTTACATTTCCAACCAATGGGTAATACCTCAAGCACTATTTCTCTACTGCCCCATCAGGAGTCTTCATGGAGTGAACTATAAGAATAGTTAGATTTAGTATAGGTAGGATAGATTAGTTTCCTTCTTGTTATTTCCTTCTTGTCCCTTACTTGTACATAGTGTTTTATATATATATATATATATATATATATATATATATATATATATATATTTCTTGTTTCCTTTGATATATATTGGTGTGCTTTCTTCTTGGTGTGTTTGTTTTCCCTAATTTGTTCCTTGATTTTAATAATCCTTTCTCAAGGTAGCCCTTAGCTCAAAATTCATCTAATTGCTCTGAAAGAGCTCCATAGTTCATGAATACAATTATGTTTTCTTAGCATAGGTTGATCATGGATTATTCACATATGAGCTTAATGTTATAGTTTAAAGAAACTAGTAAATACTAGTAAATAATTTAATTTTTCCTTGAGATTCTAAACCTTGCTCTGATATAAGTTTGGTTCTAAGAAGGACTACACATATAAGGTGAAAGATTGAGTTATTATGACAAAGCCATATCTACACATATGATTGTATGAAGGCCAAACATCTAATCAAATCCCAAAAACCTAGCTATCTTAGTTCCTAACCTTTGATAGATAGTCAAAATATCTAAAAATATAAAGAACTTATTTCAAAATTCAAAAAGATTTTTTAGTAGAGGTGATTCTAGTAATGTCCACTGGGGCTATGGATGCTTAGTTTGTAGTGGAGTAAGGCCTTTAATGGAGCCAAAGGTATCTATATCAAGGTTATGGATGCCTATATATTAGCAAAACAATACCCAAGCCATCCTTGAGGTAAAACATGATTCTTAATGAACATCCAAATATGCCAAATTCAATGTTAATGGTTAAGGTCATGAATATGTAAGTTATTTTCTAAATTATATGGTAATTAGTGATTGGAATCAAATCACATGCATATCATGGATACATTTTGATGTTTTATCTTAATTATGTATGTGCAATATTTATTCTAACCATGAATTGATCTTAATAATGGTGCGTAATCAAGTGAAATAATTAGCTTAGTTGTTAATCTAAACCAAAGTCTATGAATTATAACATATTTATATGTTTCCCTCTAAAGTTTCCATTTATTGAGGTCAATATATCCCCATTTCTAAAAAATAAGGACCCTTGTCTTAAATTGTGCAAATTTGTACCTTAAAATTGAAAATTCACTTGATTAGAGTACCACTAGCATGTTTACACACTATTTTCATTTGAATATCATTCACACCTAATTTAGTTGACATATTTGTTCATAATTATAATTTAATATTGTCTAAAGTGCTAACATTGGATCTTTATGTTTTAGGTTGCAGCTCTAATGGAATCCATTTAGAATGAGGCAATGCCTGGGTTTCATGAACTTTATATCAATTTGGCCTTTCACTAACCTTTGATCTATTGAAAATCAAACTGAAATCATATTGAAACGCTCATTCAAATTACCCTAGCTCAGGTCCCTTTCAATTAAATTCAAATATTGGAAAGAGTAATTTATGTAAGAATGATTTATCATGCCATGGACTTACTTCAATTCTTATCCCAATGTTTAGTCATGTTTATTAACATAACCAAGCCTTAGTTTAAATTTTTTATGTTAGGTCCTTTTATGTCTTTATCCCCCTTGGTCCCTTTTATTTTCACATGGTCTAACTAAATGAAGGGTCCCTTTTAATATAGACTTAGCCTAAAAGCCTTACCCTGAAGTTTGTTGTATTTATTAATACAACAAACTTTAGGATAAAACTATATGTTGTGTCTTTTATTATTCACAAGGCCCCCTTTATTATGTCTTGAAAACTATATAAAATAGTTTATCCTAATGTCTTACTCATGTTTATAAACATGAAATAAAACCATAGCCTAAAAACTTTATGTTAGATTCTTTATTTTTCTGAGCTTGACTTAAATATCATTTTCATTTGTAGGATCAATAGTCTGTGTTTTTTCAAGTGATTGATATCCAATGGTGTGAGATTAACTACAAATCTATAACCTTAAGCTAAATTTTGAACATCTTCTAAATAGTAATGGTACATATTTGCTCAGGCAAGATTGATCTAATGGTACATATTAAGTCAAAACTTCAATGGAGTATGAAGACAAATGAGAAGGTGATAAGTATCACACTCAAGGACAAATAACACTTTAAAAAAAATAACATTTAACCCTATGGATTAAGATCAAATGGAGTGAATTTTATTAGGCAAAGATGATTGGATAGTGCATAACACACATTGAAAAGTAAAAAATTCCTAGGATAAACATGGATACAACACATAGTATAACCATGAGCCATAAATTAAAGTTTGAGCATAATTCAAAGATATTTATTATGTAAATGAGAATACACATTTTATTCAATGATTTATGGAATAGGAGGCATAATTAAGTAGATTAATATTGATAGAGTGTGTTAGATCTATGAAAATGAGATCAACAATACAAGATCAATGATGACATTTCAACAAAGCTCAGAAAGAATGTAGAAGTGAGAAGTGTCATAACTATGTGGAATCTAGCTAGCAATTAATAGCATTTTAGTTCTTAGATTGAGATCAATAGTTTGCATTGATCTATGTAAAGATGATCCAATGGTGTAAGATCAAGGTAGAATTTTCAAAAGGTAATAGTCACTTTTTAAATATTAATGAGCAAAATGCCATGAAAATGCCATAGGGATGCCATGATGATGCCACATTAGAGCCACATAAGTATAATACACTAAGTTGAATATTTTTAAAACCCAATAAATACAAGGGTATAAGTATGCAATCCAATTAGGATCTAAGTCATGAATCTCACATAATTTTAAATAGATACCACCATTAAAGCACTATAAAAAACCTTCAAGAAAGCCCTAAAAAGTATAAAAAACTTGATTTAACCTTGTGTTCATTGTAATCAAACCAAGGAAGTGTAATTATCACTTGTATAAGAATGATTCAATACAAAATTAAACTATAGACCACTAATAATAAATCTAGAGAAGCCCACAACCATGGCATGCCAAAAAAGTGTTTCAAGGGAAGATGTGGTATCCATCTAACATTAGATATAGAAGGGAGTTTTTTCAAAGACACAAAATTTGATGGCACAACTCTAAATATATGGGCCAACAATTAGTCAAGTTTGTTTTAGACCATTGAGAACCAACAACCCATCACAAGAGAAGAACATGTCTACAATGAGGTGGAACTACAATGATAAAGGGTAGCTAGAAATAGAACAAATTTTGAAATAATAATCCATCTTATCAATCTAATAAAATAGATTCAAAATATATGAAGACACCATGATTGACTTGGTAAATTCTTTAAATTCAGTCAAAACCAAACAAGAGGCAATAAATGAGCAAAATTCCATGGCTATAGGCCAATTTGGCCAATGGTAGGCTTCAAGCTATTAAGTGAAAAGATTGATCAAATCCTTGAACAAGAATCAAGTCCCTAAATTTAATATAGTTGGCTTAGCCCATTTAAATATAGTTGTGTCTATTTTAGTAAACAAAATCAAAGCCCTGAGTAGATGGTCAAAGTAAATGGAGGATATTTCTAAGGACGTCAAATAGTAGGAAGATAAAATTCTACACATGTTGGATAGATTAATCAAAGAGCCCACCTCACTTAGTCCTTTAGTCCTTATCACTGATGAGGAGTTCAAGCATAGAACTTCTCAATTCAGGCAAGAGGTGAGGAACCAAGGTCAAGTGAAGATAGGGGTTGAGGAGAATATAGGAGATGCTAGAAGAATCAAACAAGCTTTGAAGAGATAAAATAAATATCTTAATAACCTTGAAGATCAATAAAATAATTGTTCATGAGACCCATTTTTGACCTCAAACTAATCAATAAGCAACATCATAAAATGAATATCCTACAAGGAAGACAGAAGGCTAAAATAACACTAGGGTCCCAAAGTTAGTTATATTTTGAATATTCTTTTGTAACTATCATTGTATATCTTTTACAAAGAGAATATTATTTTGTAAAGGCATGTGCAGCTTGTAAATCACATTACTTGTAATTTACTCATTTAGAATGTCTAGAGGGATCTCAAAATATTTTCAAAGGATAGTTGTCCTTAAATTTTGACATGACTAACTGACATACCTCATGAAAGATCTATATAAAGAGGTGTTGCCAATTATAAATAGGAGAGGGATTTTTGGAGCCAAAAACTATTTGTAACTTTTGATAAAATTGATATAATCAAGGAATTATATGAAGTTTATCCACATTTTCTTGTGTGAATCACTATCATGGTTTCTCTCTCTTTTGTTTGATCTTATCTTCAGATTTGAATGGTTCTTATGAATTTTGGATATGCATTTTTTAATGTAAATTTTCTAATTTTGGATAATGCTAGACTAGTTGAAAGTTCTTAGGTTTACTTCAATTTTTTTACTCTTCTTGCATCTAGGCTAATGATATTTTCTTGCAAGGATAAAATTATTAAAGTAGATCTTGTTCTTATTTACCTAATGTGTGGTAGGATTTGAGTGCATGCTACTTCGTGTTCCACATTAGTTAAATGCATGTTCAGATGAAATTAGAACTTTGTCATAATGTTTGAAACAAATATCAACAACATATCTCTCTTTTGCCCTACCCTTCCTTTTACTCTTTTTTAATCAATTCATCTTAGATCAATTTCATTGTGAATATTGATCTTAGTTTATATTTATACTTAGTTTTGAGCATAATTAACTTTAAATAGCATAGATTATCTTCAAAATCAAATATTAACTATTAAGCCATGGTGGCTCCCAGCTACTAACTAATATAAATTTGTGAAACAATCAACTTATTATGCCTTTATTCCACCAAAGATAGTAAGATTATCATAACTAGTAACTCATGCAATGGATCCTTTGAATCTATAAATGAGAAGTGTTTTGTAAAAACTATATGAAAATGTTGATACATTTAGGTGCATCAACAAGATGATGCAATTTAATCCATTTAAATTGGTAAACAAATAATTTTAAACTAGATGAAATATGTTTGTATCCATTCAATATGGATTATCTTCAAATACCATTTTATCTAGGTTATGAGCCACTCAAATTTGATAAATAAAAGTAAAAAGGTGACCCCAAAGAGAATCTAAAAAAATATATTTGTTTATTTCCATCTAGTGGCTTACAGTGACATATATTTGTTTCTCCTCTTTCCAATAAGTCTAGTTAGGCAAGCCTTAAAATGGATTCTAAATTTGCTAAATAATTCTATACTAGACTTTGATGACATTTATAAGAAGTTTTTGCAACATTTCTCATATAATATCAAACATGATATTATAGTTATTTACTTGGGATAAACAAAATATAAAAATGATGAATGTTTCACTACTTACTTACAATGGTGGAGAGTACTTGTAAATTGGTTCACTCATAATTTTTAAGACAAGGAATTGGCTATGATATTTACCAAGATCCTACATAGTGAGATATATTATCATATTGAGATACAATGTGCTCACACATTTGAAGAGTTTATTGATAAATTGATATAAATTGAGAAGGCCATTTTCAACATAGGGATCATCAAGTTATCTTTTTCTAATCAGATCCAAAACTAGCATCAAGGCCAATAAAACCAAAATTGAAGCCATAACCAAAATCAAAACCCAATCCAAATACTAGCTTTAAATCCATCTCAAGCCAATAATAATGAAATAACAAAGGCCTACAACCATAATAAGAATATTTTTGGATGGGTTCACTAAAACACACCATGTATAAATGGTGAAAACATTGGTTGTACATTTACCTCTCCCTATTTAACAAATACAACCTCTATTCATTTAGATAAGGCCTCCACAAAACCATCAACATAGAAATCAATCCCAATTATGAGCACCTCCTCTAAGAATACCAACCATTTATAAATAATTTAGTGACCTTAGAGAGCCTATTAATTTTTTATTTCATAAATTATTTTAGGAAAATATGATTAGTTAGCATGTGTTGAAGTCATTTCCTAAAGGGATTCCTTTCCTAAATGGTACAAAGAACATAATTTTTTTGAGTACCACAAAGTTAAAGGAAATTCCATACATTTATATATATATATATATATATATACATATATATATATATACATATATATATTATATATATACATATATATAAATATATGTATATATATACATATATATATATACATACATATATATATGTATACATATATATATATATGTATATACATACATACATATATATATATATATATACATATATATATTATATATATATACATATATATATATATGTATATATATACATATATATATATACATATATATATATACATACATATATATATGTATACATATATATATATATGTATATACATACATATATATATATATGTGTGTGTGTGTGTGTGTGTGTATACATATATATATGTATATACATATATATATATATATATATATGTATATATATAGATATATATATATATATATATAGTTATTTATATATATATATATATATGTATGTATATATATATTAGAGAATGAAGATATGTAATTAGATACCCATTCTCCTACAACCAATCATAACTCAGGCATTTATCAAAATCCATTTCCTCAATATAACAATAACTAACAAAAACACCAAAAATAATGGTAACCATAAAAAAAAAATAGAATAGTTAGAACCAAGAGCAAACTAACCAAACCAACTAGGGAGTCCATCATGTTATCATGTATACTTACAACAATGTTGTAAGACATGTTTCAAGTTGTCATATCTCCACCATTACCATTAGCACTGAAATAAATTCTAATAGACAAATGTCCTAACCTAAAAATACCTATCAACCAAAAAGTGACTACCAACCTCCTTATGTTGGTAATCCTTATTTTTATTATTTTAGTGGTTAGGATTAACACCACCTAAGAATTACCATTTCAACCCTGATTACTATCATTAATTTAGCCTCCCAAGTCCAAATTACAATCCAAATAACCAAAAAATTGATTATAATTATAGTATTAAATTATTAAATCATGTAAATATCGAATGGATACTTTTTTTATCATTTTCAATAGGCTTCTCAAGTGATTCTGGCAATTTTAGTACTAAAAAGGCCTATTTTGAGGCCATTTATAAAATTATCAAGGTGAAACTAAGATTAAAGCATATTAAAGACTTATTTTTCCTTTAAAAGGTCAATAAATTCATTTTAAAGAGTTTTTAGGTCTTTAAATGAAGAAAACCATTTTATCTCTCATGTTGACCTCCTTGGTAGCTCTAGGAGAGTAGTTTTCAAATGCTTAGTATGGAAAGAGGAGAGAGAGAGAGTTAGGAGCTAAAAATTTAAATATTTTTATGGTTAATATTAATTTTTAAATTAGTGGCATTTTTTTATATATTGGTGGCCTCTTATTTATTAATAATTCCTAAGAGTGATAGCAAGTCACTATGGCCTATTCATCTGAGAGGGGTATGTTCATGCACTTGTTGCTCAATCCAAAAATTTGATGGAATGGAATTATTTTTAGGGTGTTTTATATAGGTATTTTTTCTCCCTTTCATGTTGGTTTCATGATCCAATTCATATATATGAGTTACTTTCACTTGGAGAGAGAACGCTTTGGTGTACAAATTATTTTAGTGAATTATGATGCAAGTAGTTATTTTATATTCATTATGGTCATATTTAGAGGATTATAGTGATTAATTGTTCATAAAATTTCTATTATTTTCATGTAATCCATGTTCTTTTACCTGAATATGTGTTTCTTTATCCATGACCTTCAAGTGTATAGGCTTTGGAGATCTAGTTTGCGTGTGAATAGTATAATAAAGGTTTAAGGTTTCAATTTGAATAAAAAACTAGTAATATATAATTGTGTATGATTTTGATATGATTTTATACTACTATTATAATTGAGTAAAGGTTCAAGATAAGAGTATAATGCACACATTCCAATCAAGATTCATAGTTTTTCATTCAATGTCATATTATATGGATTATAGGTATAGGTTGGGATACTTAGAGCCATGAATAAGGTTGATATATATATATATATATATATATATATATATATATATATATATATATATATATATATATATATATATATATATATATATTTGTATTAATTTTCCTTGACTATCTCATTAACCTCATTATCATTACTAAGTTTCTCAAAATTGACTATTGGCTCCAAATCTCTACTCATAGACCTCCTATATTGATTGACTGTACCTTTAGTTCGTATAATGGCTTGAAGGTGAGTTGAGGTAATAAGATGTTGTTTGAAAACCTAAATAATATTAATGAGTAATGTCATGAGGGTAGTGGCTTGAAATAATTGAAGGTTGAAAGACTTAAGAGTTGGTTGGTATCCCTAAATAGTCCAAAAGTAACCTATAGGCCTCAGGCCTATAAGTCCTCATTTGGACCATGACCAACCTAAAACTAATTCAATAAGGCCTCAAACATGAAGTTTTAACTCCTCAAATAGATGAAAATAAGATAAAAACCCTTGAAATTTAACTAAACCAATTGAGAAGTCAATAAAAGAAGACACTAGACTTAGTTGATAGTCAAAAAGCCCACCTATAGTACTATTATACATATGAGAGCAAGTAGATGGTTGGAAGTATCTCATTGTGTTGGAAGACTCTATAGATAACAGAATAAACCCTTCCCAAAGGTTTTGATCATTCAAAAAATAATTTTGAGTGAAAATACTAGTTTCAAGCCTAATTCAAAGTCAAATACTCCAATGAACATCTACAACAAAAGGACCTATAGCCAATGAAAGATACAACCAAATATAATGAAGGAAGAACATAGTCAAGCCTCTATGTGATATGAAATTATTTAATATTGGGTCAAATAGGTCATAGGAGAGTTTTGAGATGAATATTCAAGGTACCAAGATGACTTGATTGATTACCAAAAGGGATTAGTAATCTAATGAAGGTATATTGGGGTTATCATGTTTTGGAGGTGTAGGTTGAAATAGACTTCATGAAAGATCAATTGGGGTGTTTGAAAACATTAAAACTTAAGTGGAGATTCAATAAAGTCCATTAACTTTTTAGAATATCATTTTTGTGATTTTAAGGTATCAAACCCAATGAACACAATAAATTTTCGAACCTATAGTCAAGATTTGAGGGTTACTTATAGTTACATAGTCAAGATGCAATGTGAGGTCTACCTCAAAGGTCATGAAGATAATGAAGATACTAAAGTGTTTAAGAGTGATTATAACCTAATTAAACTCTTAAATAAGTTAAAATATATTGAGGAAACATAAAAACATGAAGAGAGGTTCCAAGCACACCTAATATAGTAAAACAAATTCTTAACTGTACATCTATAATCACCAAGAAGTCAACTCAATCAAGTACACTGCATGATTTTTGATGGGAGGGGATTGGAGGTAGTTAAAAGAAAAGAGTGGTTTTTAATTTTTTTTTAATCCATTAGGATTATAACTAAGTTAATGGTTTGAGTTAATTTACCCTAGAACACCTAATATAATCAATCAAACCCTATAGTCACATAGGCACCTATAGGTTAACAAAAGTGACATGGCAGTTCTAATCCTGAGGGAATAAAGTATGTTGAAAGGGGATATATGGTATACCTTAGACCAATTTAGAGATTATATATTCATGATGAAATCCAAATTAATTTTAATTTTTTTGAGTAATCTAAACTTAAACTCAACACATAGTCCAGAACCTCACAAAGCACAATAGGCATATTTAAAGGGTAACTTAGTCTCTAAGCCTAAGTAAGAATTAGTAGAGATATTAAAGGTTATTTTAAACCCAATTTAATATCTTAATATTCATGTATATTTATAAAATTTAACATTATTTCATGGATTTTTCAAGGAAAAGGATCTCTTTTGGATGCCACAACCACCCTATATGCACATACAATCAACTAGGCACAGTCCAGTATGAACCTAAAAGCTTATCCCATAACCAACTATGGAGAGTGTTTACCTCACCAAAATGTATAAATAAGATATTTATTATTATATTTATAATAACACACCAATTTCACCATGATATTGAATAATAATAGTCAGTTTAAGAACTCTAGGGTTAGTAGGTCTAGTTGGCTTAGAAACCCTTGGTGGTAAAGAACAAGATTCTAAGGCCTATTTTAGTGGTAAATAATTATATAAAATCATCATGGATAAATTTAATATGTTATTAAACAAATTTTTAATATCCATGTCTAATTAAAATATAAGTTTTGAAGTCTTAAATCAAAGATAGTATTCCTAGGCTCTTCTCACATAGGCCTACAAGCTAATCTTGAAGGAATTTGAGGTTTTAAGACCTCTACAAGCATGATCAAGATTTGAAATTTATTAAATTTTTTGGACATGATTATATTTAAGTTTAAATGGTATTTCTAAGTTCATACTAGTAGTGGACATATCTGTTATTTTAATCTCAAACTAGGACCATTCCTTGGCAAAGGGCAGCCATGAGGCCTAGTGGATCTACTTGAGTGAAAAGGGTAAAAAACAAGTTTCCAATTCTCATTAAGGGACTAGAATATAATTTTTTACCATTTTTATCATAGTAAAAAATGGTTCAACCCCATATATTTATAATATTGTATAGGGGATCTTTATAATGTCATGGTGTATGTTGTAGCTCATTTGATGTCATTTCATATGCCATTCTAGTCTTGGTCATGGTTTGGTTCAATACTTGCACCATTTGACATCTTAGGGGTCATTTTCAGGGTCATATATGAGAGTGGTAGGTCTTCATAGTGATCAATGTAGTTATATCATGGAACATGTTTGCTTATGCCTCAAGGAATTCATTTAAGCTTTCAAAGATCAAGCAGTAGCTCAGGAGGTCACATAGAAACTAGAATGGAGAAACCTACTTGTGAAAATTTTAAATATTCTTAGAAGTCATTTAATTACCATTAGACCATGTTTGATCAATTATATACATACCAAGATCATGATTTACAAGTTTCATATCTCGATGAGCCTTCTATCTTGATATTTAAGCCTTCAAAGTTCATCTTGCCGGTCTATGGAGATAGGCCATCCAATATGTCATTGAATAAGGAAAAAACCATATATTTTGTGTATTTTTTATCTTCACTTAGGAATCCCATATGAGACAAAATATTTTAGTGCCAAGTATTCATTCATGTCAAGAACATGCTTTGAAAGTTTCAAGTCCGTGTGAGCTTTTTGGATCAAGTTATAATATTCTAAAGATAGACCTGAAACATAAGACATTCACACTAACGTCAAGTTTAAGATCAAGAAAAACAAATAATTTTGATATTAAATTTGATGGTCACATGAAATTCAATGATGGTCATGTGAAATTCATTTGACAGGAGCATAGATGTCAATTTTAAGCTCATGAAATAGCCATTGGTTTTCAAATAATGGGTCCCAATAGATATAATGGTCTACATTGCATCATACAAATTGATCCAATTATGTGAGATGAGTCAAATAGTCAAGGATATTGAGTTATTTACATGTGGTGTAAGTGTGTGAATTTGGTAGACTAATAGTGGATCCTAAAATAGAATGTAGGGATGTCATGTGGTGTAATCTTGGATAGAGTTGACAAGTCAAGGTCAAGATAAATGGCTCATGGTAATTCATGGTTAGGATCAATGGTGTGATATGGGTCAATATGTCAACAATTTTAGTTAGGTATTGATGACTAATGAAATTAAAGGTTGAAAATCTAAAGGACTTCATAGATATCAAACACATGACCAAGGCCAAACTAGGGAAAGCTTTTCAAAGGGAACATGCCACAATTAGAGCTTGATAAAATGCCATGAAATGGACATAATTATGAATTAAAGTGATTAATAACATATAGGTATTCCATTAAAGATCAATATGGACCTCTAGTTTGTAAATTTATTATATACAGCGTCCATCTTTTAAAGGTTATAACATTGTCTGGTGATTATGTTCACCATTCTTAAAAGAAGGGTTTGTTCATCTATAAATCCTCAATTTTGGCTATGACATAATGGATCTATGTTTACTTAATAGGAACTAAACAATGATCAGAGTGTCATAATATAATGACTATAGGAAAACTAATAATCTAAGATTGGTTTTCCATTTATAGTAGACCCATGATCATGGGGGCAAGTTCAAACATGATTTAATTAGAACAAGAGATAGTATTTCAAAGGATTCCATGAAGACATACATTTATACCCCAATGGTTTCATCTCTAGGACCTAGTGGATAAAAGGGACCCCTTTTCTCCACTATGCATGCCATGACAAACTTGTTTGGAGTAGTTAGCACCAAGACAACTTTCTAATAGATGAATCTGATTGTTCTAACTGTATTGATGTGGGAACTTAGATAGAAACCACTTGATCCTATTTTTATAATAATATGGAGCATGAGTGAATGAATAATGAACTTTTGAAACTAATTGAGATGACCCAAATCAATTAGTAAGTTCCAAAGAAGCATATTGGTAGAGTATGTTATAACTATGTTCTAAATGAGGTTAAAATCATTTGATTCCCCTTGGGATTTCACTTTTATCGATTCTCTCTCTAAAATTCTATAAGTAGCTACTATTTTGGCCTTTGTAAGGAGATCACACCATGTGTGGAAAATACCTACTATATTAATGTCATATTTTACCTTTGAATATTAATGCAAGTCTATTTTTTGAGTTTTGAACAATTATCTAAGTTTTTAAGTGATGTATGGTGATGAGAAGTGATAATCCTCTACCCTTATTTCCCTTATACTTTCATGTTTGAGCAAGAGTTATTATTCTAATATGTCATATAGAGTGTATTTTAGTTTGTAAAGATTTTTCAAGTGTACGATTATCCTTGGAGTGTGTAATCTACCCATTGGTTCATTAGCCTTGTGCTTCTACTCACATCTCACTCTATATTGAAATGCTCAGGTTAGAACCCATTAAGAATAAGATACTAGTATGTATGCTTTATCTCATCATGGTAGAAATATTATGGTCATGTAGAAGACATTTTTGGTGCATCACCTCTTTTGGATTAGGTTTAATTTATGCATTCTCTAACTCTTTTCCCCATAAGTAAGAGATAGTTTAAGTGATAAGTATTACACAATATATTCAAGGAGATAACTCTTAAATCTAGAGGCTCATTTACAATATAAGTACACCCACATACCTATAAATGTTCCCATGTTACCCAAATCTATAAAAATATTGAACAACTTATTTTATGGTGTAATAGTTGGTGATAATAGTTTTGGCATGCCTGATGGGACACATTATCTTCAAGACAACTTGTCAAGGTGAATGTTGTTCTTGACAAACACCATCTACAAATTAGTGTGCTACTCAAAATTTGGTGACTCCTTAAAGGTAAATATAGTTCAAGACTATTATTTTGTTATAAATTTACCCCCATAATTCATGTTCCTCACTAGTTCATCCTCTTGTAGAACATCCAATCCTATTAACCCACCCATTCAGCATAAAATCCCTCTTGCAATTCAGTATCCAAAACTTAATCTACCCTTTGAAGAATGAGTAGATTTTCTTAGGGAAGAAGAGTTTGAAGAGGCTAAGGAAGTCAAAAAATTTGATGAAAAAGACATGGATAAACCTCATGCTTTCCCTACCTTGAATACTAATAATCCAATTCAACTTCATGTAAATGATGCCATTCCTCCTAATTCCACAAAATGTGTGCCCACATTCAATGGTAAGAGTTATATCACACCTCATGACCACATTAAAGATGTTTCTAACTTTTGTATTTTCCACAATATTTTTTGAGAGAACATTACCATTAGACTCCTTACCATATCCCTTAAATGGAAGGATCTTGATTGGTATAAGACTCTATAAGGTGGATGCATCACAACATGGGATGAGTTTGGAGTGTTTTTGAATTCTATATTTGGAAATGAAAGTGACCATGCTTATCTTATACATCATCTCAATGTGATAAAAAGGGGACCCAAAAAAATAATGCATGACTTCAACAATAAGTTTTAGAAGACTTGGCATAGATTTCCTCCTCTCATGAGACCACCTATTAGTTTTATGTTACCTACTTATTTGAAAGCCATTGGGACTAAAATTTTTATCATGCTTCAATATATGGGAGATTCCACCCTCCCTAAGGCATATGAACTAGCTATCAAAGCTGAGAATAATATCATCCAAGATAGAAGATTACCACCTAAGGTGTATATGCCTCCTTTGTATCATAATTATTTGATTACTCCAAATGTAGCTCAAGTTATTAATTCCAATACCAAAACTAAGGGATTTCTTAATCAAGTAGAAAATAATGTTGATTAAAATGAAAAGTTCCCAATCTTAGAGGCTCAAAATAGACAAGTTGATATGTAACAAGGTGCCCATCAGAATTCTTGCCCTATCAGTAATAACATGGTCAAAAATATGGAAGAGGAAGAGGCCAATGGCAACCTAATCCCAATATGCCTACTAATGCATACAATCCTAACTCTAGCACCAATACAAAGGAGATGGTGATAGTCTATAATAATTTGGTGCATGGGGAAGATTGGTATCAAGACCAATTCAAGGATGCCAATGGTAATGGAGAGAAAGATATAGTGGATAAAATATTATTTACTCCCCTCTTATAAAATTAGGAGTAGGTGATGATGCAAGTTAATGAGGATTGGTAACCTCAAAGAAAGATCTTCACCAATTTTCTAGTTGAAGACACTTTTATGCTAAATCAAGGAGCACCTATTCCAAAAAATACAAGGGCCAATAAGAAGATCTAAGAGGTGGTATTAAAATTCCCATAGGCTCATCCAATCCTCATATAAATTAATAATACATAGATAAAAGTGTAACAATTCCAAAAACTTCTACATCTCCACCAATACCAAAAATAAGGTTTTCTCCTCTTCCTTAAGTTCCAAGTAATTCTCTACCTGCAAGATCCTAAGATAAAGTAGGTATGGATTCTTTAAATATTTTATATTCTTTAAATAACACTAAAACATCCATTTTTATTTGATATTTTCTTCATATTCTTGGTCAAAAATAACTCTTACAAAAGTAGTTATCTGTTATAGCTATTAGTGTCTCACCATCAAATTAAAGTCATGGCCATGTTGTTCTTTAAAATGCTCATGTTACCATTGTTGAACCATCCAATAGGGCTAAGAAACCTCCACCATTTTACCTCGCCCTCATTATAGGTGACAAGTTGGTACACAATTATCAGTTAATAGTGGATCTTCTACTTATATCATGCCTAAAATTGTAGATGACAAGCTAGGCCTAAAATATGAGCCACATAGTAAAGGGTTCCTTCACCTAGATGGTACACCTACCAAGATAGTAGGAATAACAAAAGGCTTAAATGTTTTATTTCATGGTTGTCTTAGTTTTTCTATCTTGTAAGACATAGTTATGGTTTATCTCCCATCCCACTTTGCAATTTACCTATCAAGGGACTTCATAGCCAAGATAGGTGGTTATCTCTTAGCTAACTAATCTTTCTTAGATTTTAGAACAATATATGAGTCCAACATGACAATTAGGACACAACCTATTGTAAGGTTTCATTTAACCTTACATTGACATAAGTTATAATTTGAATTGTGTTATTCATGAAGAAAATGATTCTATTCTAGATGACGACACTTCCTCCAAGCTTGAGGGCATTGAAGATTTGTTTCTTGATGAATATGGTACTAATAATTATGATCAATATCCTTATGATTTTATATAGGAAACTAATCTATGAGTATATTATATACATGAATAAGGAGTACCAACACCTCTACTTACTAAGGAAGAGGAGGAAAATGATGAGCCGTGGAAGATGTTTTCTAATGGTTCAAGAAGTAAAGTTTGTTCAGGGGTTGGTGTTATGTTGGTCTCTCTATCCCAATAATAGTAGTATGCTTCAAATATATTTCATTTAAATTTTATTTTTAATTTGGTTGAGTATGAAGGTTTGATTCATGGCCTTCAATAAGTAAGGAGAAAAAGATTCAAGAACTTGCAAGTGTATGGAGATAGTTGATTAGTTGTGCATCAGGTGAGGAATGTGGTTTCTACCAATAACCCTCTTATTAAGTCATATAGGCATAGGATATGGATTTTTTTGGAATACTTTAATGCATTCAATATTAAATCAGTCCTAAGGGATTAGAATAGTCATGTTGATAGACTAGGTGCCATAAGAACTCAATTTGATAATCCAACTACCATAAAAGAGGGAAAATAGTCTTATATTAAGGTCATTATCAGACCTTATATACCTAATAATTAAGTGTATTTTAAAGTGTTTGATAGTGACAAAAACATTGCATTCTTCTTTCAAAATGAGGTTGAGTTTTCTTTCAAGAATCAAAGGAGGCTCCAAAAATAATTGGGTGATCAGATTATGAAACTAAGAACCAATAAGATGCCTAAGGGTTTGGTGACCTTATAAATTATATTCAATTATAATGATCAAAATAAGAAAGATAAAGTGATTATGTATACAAAAGAGGATAACTATGAAAGGTTCCTAATCTTCAATGACAAACTCCTTAAATTAGGCAAGTATGTACTACATTAGAGAAGCAAGCATTCATTGAGCTGTGTAGAGAGTTACATGATATCTTTGCTTGAGAATATAAGGACCTCAAAATATTTGACCCTAGGATATCACACCATACCATTGAGTTATAACCTAGAGTTCAACCAACTAGATAGAAGTAAATGCCCATCAATTCTAATGTTGAGCAACTCATGAGGTTAGAGCTTACCAAAAGTATTGAATCTAAGATAATATTTCCCATCAAGAATTCAACATTGGTATCTAATATTGTTCCTATTATAAATAAAATTGGGAGATAAGACTTTGTGTGTACTTTAGGGATCTTAATAGAGTGTCACTCAAATATCACTATCATCTACCCTCAATGGAGTAGATTTTGCAAAGGTTTTCAAGTTCTCAACATTTTTCTCATATAGATGGATATTCAAGCTATAATCATAGTTTAGTTAGTGAATATGATTATTTTAAGACAAACTTTACTATTAAATGGGGTATTTTTGCTTATAGTAAGATGACCTTTGGTCTATCCAATGTCGGTGTGACATTTCAAAGAGAAATGGGCATGGCCTTCAAAGGTTTGATCAATGAGATGCTATTGGTTTATCTAGATGATATAATAATATTTTTTATAGATGATAATGAACACATGTAACACTTGAGACATGTGTTTGAAAATGTAGTCAATATGGAGTATCTCTTAATCTAAAGAAGTGCATATTTGATATTCATGAAGGTAAGCTCCTAGGACATATTATTTATAATGATAGTTTGAATATTGATCTTAAGAGGATAGAGGATATTATAGGCTTATTATTTCCCTTTCATAATAAAGGTATTAAAAGTTTCTTAGGCAAGATAAATTTTGTAAGAGTTTTGCATCTTTGGTGAAACCTATCACAACTATGCTCAAGAAGAACCAAGTCTTTTCTTAGACCAAAGAGGGTAAGAATAGTTTTAAATAAATAAAGAAATAAATTGAATAATATCATACTCTTTTGAGTCCTAATTTTACTAAATACTTCATGTTGTATTCAATTTCTAACCTTGATACTATCTCAGCCATGCTAATGAAAAAAAATGATGAGGGTGTGGAGTAGCCAATTGCATTCTTTATTCAAGGTTTAGAAGATTATGAAGTAAAGTACACCATTATGTAAAAATAGGTCCTTATTATTGTAAGAGGACTAAATAATTTTATACATTTGGTTTCAATTAACAAGATTCACATTATGATATCTCATGCTAACACCCAAAGATTTTCTTTTGAGAAATGATCTTATTGAAAAGAGGGTAGGGTGGATCACTAAGGTAATGGAGTATGATGTTCATATCAAAGTGATAAAATTGGTAATAGGTAAAGGCATTTGTGAAAATATAGCTTCAAATATTCATGATTCAAAAGAAGAATCTCTAGTCAACCATGATTGTCCCCAACCAGCTAGTTCATTTCCTCCACAATTTAGACACAGGATGTGATCAAATTTCTCCAAAATGGTGAGTATAATAATAATATGAATAGATCACAAAAGATATATTTTAGATTGCAATATATTCCCTTTTTTCTTGTGTATGGTGTGATTTTTAGGATGGAAATCAATGGTGTTCTATTGAGATGTATAGATGATGATTAGTTTGTAGTGTTGCTTGAGAAGTTCCATGGTGGAAAAATAGGAGGTCATTTCTCTCAAAGAACTAACACTACCAAGATCATGAAGGTAGTCTATTATTGGCATAGCCTCTTCAAGGATTTATATTCTTGGATGAGAAGGTGTGGATAATGTTATTTTTTTATAGGGAAGTATAAGCTTGCATCCCTTCCTTTGAAGCCTATCTGAAAAGACCAACCTTTCATGTGATGGGGTCTTGATTTCATTGGCATGATAGATTCCACATCAAGTGCTAGTCACAAATGGATACTCATAATAACTAACTATTTTACAAGATGGGTTGAGGTAGTAGCATTGAAGTAAGCTAATTAGAATATTATCTTGGAGTTATATGAGAACATCATAACAAGGTTTGACACTCCTACTATTATTTCAAATAATGCTCTTATTTTAATGGGCCATAAGATAGTTTATTGGGTAAATGGTAATGGCATATTATTGAGCACTTAATCCAACTATTACCCTTAAGGTAATGGGTTGGATGAATATACTAAAAAGAACCTAATCAAAATCATCAAGATAACCTTAGAACATAACCAAAGATCTTGGCACACCAAATTGAAGATAGCCTTATGGGTTGATAGGATAACTCTCAAAAGGTAAATATGGAATTCTCATTTTGTGCTTGTCTATGGAAGGGAAGATAGGTTTTCTATATCTCAAGATTTTCTTTCCTTAAGGTTAGCACATTAACTAGATTTGCTTGAGAACACTCCAATAGAGGTGAGATTGATAAAATTAATAAAGTTGAAAGAAACTAAATATAGAGCTCATCAAGCCATGGAACATCACCAAGTACTAATGAAGAAGTATTTTAACAAAAAGGAAACTCCAAGATCATTTCAATAAGGTGACACAGTATTTAAATGGGATGAAGATAGAGTAAAACTAGGGAGACATAGCAAATCTAATTCCTTATGGAGTAGACCATATGTCATCATCAAGTGAAATCAAAGTCACTATTTTTAGTTAGTAAGGATGAATGGAGAATAACTACCTATCCCTGTGAATGGGATACATTTTAAACCCTAATAGTGAGAACTAAGGTTTAGTTTTGTAAATATTAGATTAGGTGTGTGCTTATTTTCTTGTTGAGCTATGTTTCAATAAGTGTTTTTGAAGCACATGTGTATTTTTAATTGGTTCCTTACTTTGTGTTTTGTTCATGTTGTTTTCTTATGTTTTGTGTACTATTAAAGAGGTAATTTATATCTCCAACCTATATAATTATGACTGCATAGCCCAATTGATAGGATTAGGCAACTAGTCATGGCATAGTAAGCATGCCATTCTTGGGAAATCACCAAAGATGTTGACCATTTTTAACATAGGTCAAAATGGGTTAACCCCCTATAGTTAAAATCTTGTATAGGGGTTTTTTATAATGTCATGGAGTATGTTATAGCTCATTAGATTTCATTTCATATGACATTATAGTCTTGGTCATGGTATGGTTCGATCCTTGTGCCATTTGATATCTTAGGGATCATTTTTAGGTTTATATATTCAAGTGGCATGTATTCATGGTGATTAATGTAGTTAGAGAATGTAATACATTTGATTATGCCTCAAGGAATTCATCTAATTTTTTAAAGATCAAGTAGTAGTTTAAGATGTCACATGAAAACCAAAATGGAGTAGCTTGCTTGTGAAATTTTAAAACATGCTCAGAAGGCTTTGTGTGACCATCATACCATGTGTGATCAATGTTAGACATACTAATATCTTGCTATACAAGTTTCATATCTCAATGATCCTTCTATCTCAAGATCTGAGCCTTCAAATTTCACCTTGCTGAGTCTAAGGAACTAGGCCATCTAGGGCATCATCTAGGAATGAATGAACTAGATTTTTTATGTATTTTTTTATCTTCACTCAAGAATCCCTTGTGAGCTAAATTATTGTATCTCTAAGTATTTATTTATTCTAGGAACATACTCTAAAAGCTTCAACTTCACACGAGCTTTTTAGCTCAAGTTATAAACTTCTAAATATGGATCTATAATATAAGACATTCACACTAACATCAAGTTTAAGCTTGATAGAAAAAATCCTTTTGAGCTTAAATTTGAAAATTGTGTGAACATTAATAATGGTTGTATGAAAATTATTTGATGGGATCATGGATGTTAATTTTAAGATCATGAAATAGCCATTGGTTTTCAAATATTGGGTCCCAACAAATCTAATAGTCTATATTGCATCATACATCTTGATCTAATAACCTTGGGTATTTTAGTGTTTTTATCTAGTTTTTAAAATTGGTTGAATTTGATACACATTTTAAATAGATGATTTATAAATTTAATATTTATTATATGGTTATCAATTAATGTTATACTCATATATAATTTCAAGATGATTGAATATGAAGAATTTTTCAAATAACATAATTTTATTTTTATTTCTGTTACATGATGAGTTAGAGTTATATACACTCTTAATATTGAAAAATTAGAAGAATGACTTAACTATATTATTTGAATTAGATTTTGCATGAAGTGTTGATGTAGATATATTACTTAATTTTTCTACAATTTTTTTGTAAAAATACAAAAATTAAATTCTTTTATAAAAAAATGATGCATGAAATAATACTACAATATTAACTTTGACATTAAAATTAATATCTATATAAAAACATTCAAATATAATATATTTAATTTATCATAAAATTAATAATATTTATCTTTATTTAAATTACATTCAACTTTTAACTTCAAATTGTAGGTGAATAATTTTTATATTAAATAGATATCATATTAGTTACAATCAAAAACATAATTTTAGTTATCAAACACAAAACAAATCAACATTTTATAACCTTCTAATTATTATTATTTTTTATTTTTTATTTTTTATAAAAATGATCTCATATGACCATTTTTTTGTCCTTTTCAAACAAAAATCCTAAAGTTTTAAAGTACCAACTGGTAAAGTAGATGCTTTATTTTAATCATCCAAATTAAAATCTCAATGGCTAAATGTGTAATTGTTTTCATTGTAGTTTTACAAATTGTGGACCTGACACGTTACAATCTCTAAACTTTTTTGTAAAAACAATGAACTACATCACCATTTTATACATAGAAAATTGAATGAGAAACCATGTGGAGGTACAGTTACTACATTATATAGCTCATGATTGTTGGTGGTTTTTTCCTCCCACATGGCCCACATAATGGAAAATTATGATAGAAAAACTAAATATTAGTTACTTTAGAAAAGGTCAAAATTTGTATTCAACTATCAAGAGTGGCAAGGTGTTTTAAATATGATTATTCCCCATCAAATAAACTTGGGTATTTTAGTGTTTTAGCTAGTTTTTCCTAATCAAATAACCTTTCCAAGGAAATCATACCTTTTTGAATTTTGTTTTTACTCAGTTGAATGACTTTGTTATCAAATTTGCCATCCCCTTCAAGAGTATTCTCATTGGCTTCATCTATGACATGGGCCTCAAATACTCTTGAGTTGGTTATGAGATCTAGGATTTTTTAGTCATCATTAAAAAATTGTAGATGGTTTATGTTATCTGGGATTGAAGGGTATGAGACCAACTCAATGCTAGATTTTTGAGAGTCATGGTTTGGCATAATATTGGTTATAAAGGCAAGATCATCAATAGCCTTGGTCTCCTCCTTAGGGATGGAAATAATGTTAAATTCATCAAAATACTCCAATAAATCTTAGACTCTAAACTTATATCTCTTGAGTTATAACAATTTACACTAGTATTTACTCCTCACTTGATTTACCACAAGTTATGAGTCACCATGAACTACAAGTTACTTAACCTTGTGCCTAATGGCAAATTGCAATCTTAGAATCAAAGCTTCATACTCTACAAGATTATTTGTACAAGGAAATTGAAGTCTATAAGCAAATTTTATTTATTTCTCATCAAGGTTGGTTACAATAATTCCTAATCCAAATCTAAAATTACACCTAACACCATCAAAATGTAATTTCCAAATTCCAGGCAAAGCATGATAATTCTTAGGATTATTTACCTTATAAGTATTGATAGTATACACTCCTAATTCAGAATCCACCATGTTGATCTCATCAGAGTCTAGCATGTTAACCCTTTCATTCACAACATTATATTCTATGATCATGTGCTTCATCTCTGGCTCTCTTTCCACTCTGATCTGATTTAGGACTCCTTTCCATGGTATCCCCAAATGTGAACAATTAATGGACATATATACGCTTAGGGGATTTTTCCAATCTCTAATTAATAGTATCCCATAAGCATCTAAAATGTCCACCACCTAGATGTTAATAAATTTTTGGACTCTAGGCTCAAAGGCAAGATGCATATGAACATTTAATAATTCCTTGATTACTTTTAATCTATAATTATCTAATTGAGTAATATCTCTATTATATTTAAGACGAGTTGTTTATAAATACATGTTAGTATGATGTTTTTGGATGTACTAGAATCTAATAAATAATTATGTAAATTCTTATTAAACATCCTGACAGTAAGCAAGAAAGGTGGGGACTTATATTTATATATAGCAACATTGGTGTTGTCAGTTTTAGGTGTCTTACCATGATTTTTAGAAAATGACTTGAAAAACAAGTCTCTTTACTTAGTGATCTATGTCAACTCATGTAGTGTAATGTTAGCCTTAATTTTCTTCATGTCTTCCACAATATTATACCCAGTCCTATTAGAAGAATTAGATACATCAGTACAATGTTTAGAATTACTTCCCTATGGAGGCTCTGGGTTATTGTTTGAGGTAGTATCCAAAGGAGTGCCAAATTTTTCTAATGTGTTGAAGTAATCAGGGGTTACTTCTTATCCCTATTCCCTAGAGGTAGGTCTTCTTTAGGAAATGTTGAAAATCATGGATTTCTTTAGGAATATCATCAGGCTCATTATCTTCTTGGAAAGGGAAAACAAACATCTCCACCATGAAGGTTTGGTTAGTAGATTTGTTATTAGTTAGGCATCCATAGCACTAATAGAGATACCTTCTCCTCTACTCAAGGCCTTCCTCCACTACCAGCTAGGCATCCATATCCTCGATGGAGTTTATCAAAATCACCTTTACTTGGAAAGCTTTTGGTTTTACAATAATCTCTTATTTTGTATTTTTTAGATCATTTTAGCTTTCTAGGAAAGGTTGGGAACTAGGTTAGATAATTTTATGGATTTGGTCAAATGTTTGATCCTTAGACAATCACCTATGGTTGTAACCTTTGTCCCAGGTAAGGATGTTTGTTAAGTTCAAGCATGATTATGTCTTAATAATTCAATCTTTCATCTCATATGTGTAATTATTCTTGAAACCAAGCTTAGATCAAAAAAGGTTTAAAACATTATCAAATAACTAACCTATCCATTATTTATTATAAGTTTCTATAACTATAACATTAAGATTTATATTTTAGATCCATAATCGATAGCTGCTAAGGAGTTATACCTACATTCCTAAACTATGGATTTCATGATTTTTTTGAACTTTGAGCTAAATTCTATTCATAAGGACTTATTAGAAGCAAGGAACAACATAGAGAAATTAAGTACATAGAATAGAAAACAAATAAAGTAGAAATAAAAGGAAAAATCAAACAAATATATACAAACATATGTAAAAATAAGGGACAAGAAGGAAGGAACATAAATAAAATAATCTATCCTACCTTTTTTAACTCTAACCATTCTTAAAATTTAATCCATGAAGATCCCAGGGGGATCAACAAAAAAGTAATACTTAAAGTACTTCCCATTGGTGGGAATTGTGAATTTAGCTCCTTATAGATCTTTCAGCTTGAAGGTGTTGCTTTAAAGTATTTTAGTAATCGGACAGGGGCCTATCCATAAAGGTGTGAATTTTCCATGTTTACCCTTGGGTTTAGATGCCTTGTCCCAAAGTAGAACTAAATCTCCTTGCTTGAACACCTTTATTTTTTTATCACTTATCAAACCACCTCTTGACCATGGTTTGGTATCTACTAAGTTTTATGAAATCCTCTTCTCTAGCATCTTCCATCGGATGAATGTCTAGTAGCCTTGAATTTTCCAATTCATGATCATTCTCCATGTACTCTTGCATGAATTAATATGTTGGTAGTTTGAGTGTAATGGGGAATATGGGTTCTTGGCCATATACCAATAGGAATGGTGATGCTTTGAGAGCCTAATTAAACCTTATTTTATCTACCCATATGGCATATTTGAGAAACTTTTGTCATGTCCTAGGCTTGTCTTCTACAGACTTATTTATTTCCTTCATCAAGTTCTTATTAGTAGATTCAGATACCCCATTTCCTTGAGGATAATGGTTGGATGAGAAATTGAGAGTGATACTATTATCATGTGCCCATTCAATCATCTAAATGATATAAAAGTTGATCCATTATCACATACTAAATAGATCGTTGTTCCAAACCTGGTAATATGTTTTCTTCTAGAAAGGTGATCACTTCTTTGATCCAATACTACTTAGTGGGCACTACCTCAATCCATATGGTGTAGTAGTCTATAGAATTTAGAACATATTTATGACCTTATAATGAATTAGGGTTTATCAACCCCACAAAATCTAGTCCCCACTAAGAAAAAGGTTTATCTATCATAACTGGATATAGTGGTATGGCCACCTCAGGCTATTTTGTGCTAAAGACTTGACATGAATGACATTTCCTTACATGTTGGTGGTAATCCTTGAAGATTATGGGATAGTAATAACCAACTATAAGGATTTTGTGAGTCATTTTCCTTGCATATGGATGTCCACTTCCCAACTTCTCATGAAAAGTGCTTATGATTTTAGTTGCTTCTTCTTTGGATACACACTTCAAGTAAGCCTTAGAAGGCTTTTCGATACAACACTCCATATTTAATCAAGTAGTGGGCTGCCTTAAGTCTTAGGGATCTTCTTTGATCTTTGATCAACCTTGAAAGACAAGTGCCATTGATTAGTAGATGGATAATAGGATAATACCAATCATTGGATGGAAATCTTTATTGCTCAACTTACATGACACTTAGGTTGGGCTTAGCATTGGTAATCAATTAAATTAGACCATGGTACCTTACCAATTTTTTATTATCCATTTTGATGTCATTCCTTAAAGGTAGAAACATATAACAAAAGGACCTTATGAATAATGGAAAGACCAAAAAGGGGGATCAAGATATTAAAGGGACTAAAGATGGATGTTAAACTAAGGTTTGGTCATGTTGAAAAACATTACTAAGCCTTAAGAAATAAAAAAAACCAAGCCCATAGAAATATTTAAAAGATTCCCATGTAAAAATATCTCACCAGATTCAAATTTGAATTAAAATGTCTATTTAAAACATAGTCTAAGGTTTTAAAATATTAATCAATTATAGATCAAGGCTAGTTAAAAATATCAATTAAACATTAAAGCATAAAAACCCTAAGCATGTTCATTCCCATATGGGCTCCATTAAACCTGTAACTTGAAATACATATATTAAATGTTATCACCTTAGACATGATTAAAGTAAAACCATGAATTAATAAGTTAGCTATACCATAGTGTGGATGATCTTCAAATATAAATAATGTACAAACATGCTTGTGACACTCTAATCAAGTGAATTTTCAATTTCAAGTCACAAATTGCACAATTTGACATAAGGGTCCCCAATTTTGAGAAATTGGGGTGTGTTGACCTCAAAAATAATTAGCCATGATAGTAAACACACATAAATAGTGGACAAACTTAATAGAATTCCTTGCTTGTACTGCTTACTCTAAGTTTACAAGGTTATTTTGGCTCTAAGAAATCCCCATTTTTTTACAAATACCATACCTCCTTCTTATATAAGTCTTAATGAGGCATGGTTGGCAATCAAGTTAAATGACAATTGAATAAGTGCTATGGACAACTATCCCTTTAAAATGACCTAATATCGATGACACTTTTCCAATATGACTAGCAAAAAGCTATATATGTTTCATGTTATTCCTACTTTTATAGAATAAAATATTCCCTTGAAATAATTTATAGGGTATTTTGATTTAAAATAAAATACTATGTCTACTTAATTTACTTTGAGACTCTTTTGCACTTTCAACCTCTCATTCATTGACTAGATTAAATCTAAGACACACTTTTTCATATTTTTGATCTTCACTAGTCTAAGATAATTATATTTCAAAATATTTTGGGTCCACATGACCATAAAATATAAAATTTCATGTCTATGTGGTAATTCCCATGTTGAGTTATCCAATTGATCTCAAAACATGACCATTGTGTCCTTGTGTCATGCTCTCTCAGGCCAAATCAAGTTTGCACCATCGATCTACTTTTGAGTCCTATTTATATTAGATTTCATCATGAGACATTATATAGATATTAATACCTCTAAAATCATACCACTGATTGACTCTATGGGCTCTCTAAGTATTTTTTAATCATTCTCCATTATTTGAACAACTTTGTGTCATGTGGCATCTTCTCTTAATCTAGGCTTTCGACTTATTGACTTGTTCCATACCATTGATCTATTTGTGCATGATTAAATGTAGGTGTGCCACTTGGAAACTCTATGGGATATTTAAAAATTCTACCTTCATCTTGAACCATCAATCTAATTTGGAAATATTGAATGTGCATCATTGATCTGCTAGATGTACACTTCAGTGTAGAACATTGATTCCTTGGTTGATTTCTTGATATCTTTAAACTTGTTTATCTCATGCTCCTTCATAGGTTCCTTGAATTTTTGACTTATATCATACGCTATTAGATCATCTATGTCTAAGTTAATATGTACCATAGATCTTGATGCTTAACTTATTGACTCCCCACAAAGCTTGACACTTGTCTTTTTTAGGTTCACTTTGTTTCTACAAAAATAAAATAGACTTAATAAGGTCCAAATAAATATATAACTTAGGATATAATTTTATCTTAGGGTTTTATTCATGTTAATAAACATGATAAAAACCTTATGATAAAGTCTTAAGCTAGGTTTTTAAAATATATAATAAAAGAGCTCTACTTAATTTAGCCCATGTGAATGATAGACTAGACTAGGGACTTTGAGAAATATAGAACTTAGTATGAATATTTTGGACTAAATTTTTGGTCATGTTGATAAACATGATACAAAAATTTAGGCTAAAATACTAAGATATGTTTAACATATAATAATTATTCCTATGCAAATTCAAATAAAATGACCCCACATGAATTTTAAAGGAATTTAGGCTAGCTAATTAGACTAAGGGGTTTTTTAAACTTATTTAACACAAATCCAATTAACTAATAGAAGATTAAGGATTACTAAAAAAAGATCAAATTAACATTAAGGTACAAAACCTTGAGTAGTGTTTAAACAAATGAGACCTCATTAAACCTACAACATGGAAATATAAGAATCAAACATTAGCAATATTAGATAAAGTCAAATGAATATTATGTGCTAAAAAACCCATGTAAGCTAGATCAACACATGCTATTTAATACTGGTTCTTGATCAAGTTTAATGTCCAATTTATAACACAATTTGCAAAAAATTGAACAAGGGTCTACATTTTCAGAAATGGGGGTATGTTAACCTCAACATATTACAACATTTATGAGTTTTAGTGCTCTCTTTTCCCTCTCTCTCTCTATCATATTTTTCTATAAATTGGGCTTATAAATCCATTTTAATTATCCATCTTTTGGGTATGATAAATTTATGCCAATTTATATCTTATATCCTTTGAGTTAATATAAGGACTAATTCAACATTTTACATGTTGGTTCTTTAGTGTGTTCATGCTTGTTTGATTTGCATAAGAGGTTGAGTCTTTATCCCTTTGTAGGTCTTTTTTTTCACCTAGATGCTAGCGAACTATTCTTATGTAGGTTACATGATGTATGAAGATTCTAATGGTTATATTTATAGTGAAAATTGATTCATAGTGTCTTGAATAAGACTTTTCATTCATCATCATCAATTCATACTTACTTAAAATAACTTCCATGTGAAGAACTAATGTTTAGGAATCCTTTGGAGAGAGTGTCTTAGTAATTAGTATTTGCTTTGGTTTATAAGTGTTGTTTAAGGATTAATTAGAGGAATTATAATTTTTTAGTGCATCACATCTTGTAGTGTAAAGTTTGATTTCATGTCCTTTCTATCCCTTTTTAATGGTAAGGCAAATGGGTTTAGGCAATAGTTGAGTTTAGATAATGCATTAGGGGAACTAACCCCAAAATTAGAAATTTTATTCACCAAATAGGCTACCCAAACCTAAAGGTGATTCCATTATATCATCTGGATGAGGTAGGTCTAAAACTCCTTTTCCTTAAGGGTTAAATCCAAACTGATAATAATTTTTTACATGCCTAGTGGGATGATAATTCAAGAAAGTTAGAGTACTTATTTTCATCATTTGGTGATCTCAATGAGCTTTAAACATTCTAGTGGTATATTAGAATCTAAGTTTCATGCCAAGGTCCATCAAAAGATATTCATTCAAGGGTAACAACAATGTTTGTTGATATTTTTCCTATTTTTTGTTTATCTCATTATGTTTAATTGCTAGATATGGAGAGAATTCATGTTCTACAATTCCTTATCACTAGTTTCATAACCCATACCAGCCCTATGTTAACCCATACTAGCCTCACCCTGAGCCTTATCAATCCTATATTGATCCCTATCATTATCTAAATGAACCATATGTCTTATATTGATCCATATTAGACTTATGATGAGTCTTATCCTTTGTATGACTTTTTTATCCATGTTAACAACATAGTTATCAAGAGTTTTTATCCTTTACTTCCTTATCAACCTTACCAAGCTATTCAACCTTAAAATCAATCTAATCAAGCTTGATATTAGACCTATATATCTCTTAAAAATGATTTAAATCAGCCTTAACAAGTTTATCTTCCTCATAGTTAGCATGATGAGGGTGTTGAGTAAACAAGACTTGATTTTGAAGTTAATCTAACTATAGAGATTGAAATTGAAAATGAGTAGTTGTTTCAAAGAATAATATCAATAAATTCAATGGAATCTCAAGAAAAGGTGATGAAATTTAGATGCTTCCCTAAACCTTCATTCACCCCCCAAGTTGCAATACATTTTCAAGAATAAGCTCCTAGTTTCAAGCTCCTAACTTGGAACCAAATAGTAGATTCATGGGGAAGTAAGGATGATTAAAGTATATAAAAAGAAATTAAAGGAAAAAATAACCTTGATACTATTCAAACCCCATTTCCCCCTCCCAAGAACCCAAATATTTTCCATATTGGAGGTATCTCTAAGAAGGAATGCAAGATAGGAAGGAGATTCTATTTGAGAAGGTTGATAATTATCTTTCATCCATTGAATAAGCTTAAAAAGGCTATAATAAATTTAAAATTCTTATTGAGAAGGATGAATCACTCATAATCCAACTAAACTTGCTTTCTCTTTAAGAATTTATAGAAGAGTCTTCCATATCCAAGACCCCAAGTTGTAAGAGCACCCCCTCCATTCCCAAGCCAATTCATGAACCACCTACGATAATTCATATTCCCTCTCCAAGTCATGAACCCATTCATCACCCTCCCACCATCCCCCATCTTGAATAGGAACCTATCCTATTGGAGGTAAGTGAAGAAGATAAAGTTATATTTATAGATGATAAATATGATTCAAGTGAGTTTGATGAGGTCTTTATTGAGACCCCTCTTGGTGTAGAAAGGGGTAAACCAGTAATTAGGTTTGAGAAAGAAGATGATTTGGAAGAAATAATATAAATTAAAACTTTTAATGAGGTTGAGTAACTACTAGGAGGAAATAATTTGAACTTGAAGAGGCTAATCCCAAAATTCATCATGACTACATAGAGAGCCTCAAGGTCCTTTATAGTCCTATGACTCCTAATATAGATGATGAAGTTGTATCCCAAATGGTTTCATTTCACAAATACAAGCATAAGGATGATGACAATCTATGTCAGTAATATAGGGATGTTTGTAATGAATTTGAAGCTCTCCAAAAGTCTACACCTCATTTTGGGTAGATTGAGAATGATCTTGAGACTATTCTTCTTCCTATGGAGTAGTGTATGAATCATAAGGAGTGTGAAAGAGATATTCTTAATCAGCTTATAGTAGACAATCATGCAATTGAGGGTACTTAAGGGATCAATATGGTTGGTTTATAAATTAAGAAAAGGCTTGTTGAGCCTAAAAGGAAGCTTGAGAATCAGATTATAGTGATAGATGGAGTATTTGAGCATGATGATGAGGATGATGATGATGATGATGATGATATTATAGTTCAAAAATAAGACCATGTGTATGTCAATACCTCATAATGTGGGTGGAGGTTATCATTCCATGAGAATTACCTAATTACACTTCACTCAACATATATTAGTTTAATATCATGGGAACCTAATGATCTAAGAAGCTTACCCTTTGATCCAAGAGGAGGAAGACATATCCAAGTTAGCTATTTGTAGTAGGTTGTGTTTATCTTGTATCTAATAAGTGTTTCTTAGCACAAGTGTGGTATGTTTGATTCTTTCTTTGTTTAGTGTGTTTTCTTTTGTTTTATGTGAGTGGTGAGGTTGTTGTAGTTCTTAAAGGATTGTATGGTACTAAGTATATATATCATATCAAGAAAAGTGGTCATCTCAAGTAATCATTATCTTGTGTGAATATTTCCCAAAGGATGAGATAGTTTGTTCTATTGACCATTAGGTAGGTCAACCCCTATGAGTCACCAAGAATGTTGATAATCTAGCCTCCTAGGCCAAATATTAACCCCTATAGTTCAAAACTTTCTCATGAGATCCATACAAGGTTGTATAAGGTTACCTAAATGTTGTCATGGTCTTCAAATGGTCTTTTAGAAGCCTTTTAGCATTATTTAAGGTTTCATTGCATGTACTAGGGGTTGATTGAGGGTCCTCATGTGGTATCATGTTTTGAGTCATTATATGATGTATTAAATTTTTGTAAGTGGTCCTTGGGTGAGTGAAAGGATCTCAACTATCTCTTGAATCCTAAAATGTGGCCTACATCTTATTTGATAAAGTTAATGTATTTTAGCAGAAATTAGGGTATTTAGAGAAATTAAGGATTATTGTTCTCATAGTATCCCTATTTTCCTTAGTTAATCCTTGTGACAGGGGATTTATTATCATGATGAAATGGATATCTAGGTCACTTTGAGTTTTGACATGAGGTCTAATGATTTATCCAAGGTCATCTTCTATAGCTATTAGTCAATATTATTTTAAGCTCCAATGAACCCATAAGGTCATAAAATTCCTCTCAAATATGTCATATAAGTTAACCTTATAGTTAGAAACCTTTGAATAAGGTGTGTTTTATATGCCATATTTAAAATAGGAGCTTTCAAAGGTATCATAGTTAATACAAAGTAATAATAAGGTGATAGATTATATGCAAAAAAAGAGTTTATTAAAGGGTCAATATCCCTCATTCACCATAAAAGGGGGACCACACACTTTAAAAATGACATTTAAGCTTCCCTCCACCCATACCCTCTAATTTTAAAATGCAATTGGCCTATTATTTCCCTCCTCATATCCTCCAATGGTTTTTCAAGATCTTAAACCAAAAAAATTTGTTGAGAAAATAGGTTTCATAAGTGTTTTTGAGACTTTTAAGGACTTTTACAGTCAAGTAAAGGTCAAATAAGGCCAACCATCTTATGGGGGATCCCTTACAAGCATCACCAAGAAGAATACATGATCATAAAATAAATATAAAGGCCAAAATGGTAGTAGGATCTCCATCAATCACTTGATAAGATCACAAGAGCCAGTTTGAGTTGGATGGTAAAGTACATAAAGAGGGATTAAGAGACCAATATTTTATCCATAGGTGGATTCCTTAGTGGGATAACAATTAGTGTCATTGATCTATAGATAAAAGCCTTAGGATTTATGAATAATCACTAACACCCTTAGGTGGTCATAAACCCTTTCATAACCCTAGTGGCTCAGTTTTGGGAAAACCTTCTTGAAAAAATGAACTTGTTGAATCATGAGATTTTTTGAAAAGGAACATCAAAGGTCTGCACATACATTTTTCACTTTCATACATCAACAGGGGCATTTGTGACATTGAGAGATAATAAAAAAGGCTCCATAAGGTAGTTGGAAGATTGAGAGTCATGTATTATTACCTTTGTGTTTTGAATCTTTTTCAAGGTTAATGCATCCAAATGTTTATAAATGGGATTCTCATCTTATTTTCCATTCAAGGCTCCCCAATCACCTAGTTACTCCACAGTCTTCTAAATAATATTCATACTCCTAGCCAATTGAATAGAGCATAGACTACTTGTTTGAAGGTGATTAAAGAAGGTCATATAGTACATTTTCAGAAAGAGAGTGAGAGTCATGCTGAATTTAAATAGCCAATGAATGATGATTTTAGGCTTAAGAGACCTTGTTGGCACCAAAAGAGGCATAAAATCATGGGAATGTAGACCTAGAGGTATGCATACCTATAGGTATGTAATTGTTCAAAATTCATTCATGTTAGTAATTTTCAAGGTTTAAATGTAATGATAAGTTCAATCTTCAAACATCTAAGATGGTAAAGTATTATTAGAAAATCTTGCTTGTATATTCAATGTCTAAGATTACAAATCACTCCTGTAGGTAGATAATTAGGCCTTTTACCATTTAAAGCCTAAAATAGTATAAATGATACCTAAGTATGAATATGAGAGAATTACAAAACAAAAATATATATTTAATTATATCTAAATTTCACATGGCACTCATATGATGATCAAGTAGACTAAATAAGTGGACCCAAATTGACCTACAAGTCAGTCATGAAAAGGTAGAGCTATGATTATAAAGCTAAGTGGAAGATGGGTTGGATGGAATAATAGAGGGTTATATGTAAGTAAAATGACCCTATAAATTATTTTTCCATTACTCAATGATACATCAAGGTGTTAATAATAAGAGAAGGTACACACTTATAGCCCAAGTGGACCCTAAGCTAGAACCTATAGTTCTATCATGTAAGGATGGATAAAAGAGGTGTATGCAAAGTGAATAAGTGTCTCAGAGGTCTAAACACACTTTTAAAATCCTTTATATCATGTTACAGTTACTGATAAGTCATAAAATGTGAATCAAATGATGATATTCATACTTCTTATAGGCATACCAGGGCCTTAGATAAGGATGGAGAAAGTGATTTGAACTAAGCATGGAAGAGAGGAGGATTGTGAAAGAGAAATTATAACTTGAATATAAATTTTTTTATTGCCTTCATTAAATGGTTATGGTCTTCTGAAGCTAGGAGAAGCCTTGGTAGACTAATTAGGCCTAGTAGGCTTAAATGGGCATACACAGGCTTGTACTTGAAATATGAATATCTTACACTACTTTAAGGTTATTTTGTAGTGTTAAAGATCTTAGAGAGTTAGGATATCCTAGTTATATTTTTCAATGAAAACTATGACCTAACATGGAGAGTGAAAAAGATCAAACATTACTTAGGGTCACTTTTGCATAGTAACTCCAAGAAACCCTTAACAAGACCTATAGGAAAATTCTACAATAACAACATAATAAGCAAAGATTAGGGCATCTAAAAGTAAGGTATGTATTTTTATGATCTTGATAGAGACATTTTAAGTCAATAAAATGTATTTTGAAGGCCTAATGCCTAAATATTCTCTCTCAACCTAGTTTTCTAGGTCTACTAACCTAAGAAGTTACACTCTCATACTCAAATTTTTTTAAGGCATTGCATGTTATCCCAATGAGTTTTTGGAATTTGGATAGGGTTTTTGAATTCATACTCCTAGAATTGGTTCTATAATCAGACCTCCCAACTCTATGATTCATCACTAAAAACCCAAACACCTCAAAAGTGTTGTTTGCATTATAAAAAGAGCTTGAGAGAGAATAGTTTTTTGCTTGGTACTTGAATGAGTATTTTCATGGAAAATTAAGGACTTAAACATAATATTCTAACACTCTAAGCTAATCATTCATGGTATTTAGTAGTTCATCATAGAACCTAGCTCTATGAATTATTACTAAGAGTAAAAGAGGGTATAAACCCTCCTAAAACACTTGGTAGAGCTTGATGGATAGGAACTTCAGATAAATGAATCCAAATTCATTGAAATAGATTTATAAACACCTTAAACACATATTATTCTTTGAAAAGGTCATTTTCATGCCACTAGTTTGTACATACACTTGTACAAATGCATTAAGTACCCTGTTTTTACAAGATTTCATGGTGATTCAAGGTGCATAACTAGATGAAAAATTGAAAATAATTTAATAAGATGATGTGAAGTGTATTCAACCCTCTTGGGCCACAAAATACACTCAATCCCCTTAGAAGTTATCTTGCAGGCCTAGTCTAGAAAGGCAGTATAGAGGTGTTAATGGAGAGATGACATAGTCACCTAAATGAGCAAGAATAGTAGGTGTACACTAATAAAAAGGAATAGATCATGGTGTAAGACATTTATTTGGTCCTAAATCATGATTACTAACCTATTATCAAGGTTTTTTGAGAGTTCCATGGCCATCCAAGTGAGTAGTACTGAGTGACTAGGCCTAGTTGCATAGTAGGCCTATTTGGCCAACTAAAGAAGATGTCTCTTGTCATAGAGGGCTGATAAAATGGTGATTGGAGAACCATAAAAATTTTTAGAATATTATATTGAGGGAATCATGCACATTTCAAGGTCATTTTTGAGGATGGGGTAATCTTAGACCTAGTCAACATGGAAAAGGGAGAGGTAAACTACTTAATACTTCATGAAGGTCAATTAAATCACAATTTATACCATTGTAACTAAAAATAAAGAGGTTTTTGGATAATTTGATCAATTACATGATCTTAATAGGTCAAAACAATAATTAATTATCCTCCACCACACTTTTTATATGCCACACTTCTATGAAGGCCATCAACCAAGCTTGACCAATGCATTGAAATGAGCTAGAAGGTGGTGTCTTATAGACTATTTTTCTAATTTAAAATTTAAAATGGAGGTGTATTTTAGTATTTATGATATTTATTTCTCTATTATACATCTCCCTCTCATCTTGTTCCATAAATGTAGCTTAGAAATCCATTTTAATCATCCCTCTAATGGGTATGAGAAAGTTCTAACCATTTGTATCTTGTAGACTTTAAGATAATATAAGGATGGATTCAACCTTATTCATCGTGGTTATCTAGTGTGTTCATTATTTTATAATTTTCATAAGTGGTTGATTCTTTCTCCCTTTATAAGTCCTTGTTTTCACCTAGATGCTAGTGGACTATTCTTATGCAAGCTACATGGTGTGTGAAGATGCCAATGGTTGTGTTTGTGGTGAAAACTAATTGATAATGTCCCTAATTAGACCTCTCATTCATAATCATAAATTCATAGTTAATTATCATAACCTCCATATGATTCAATAATGTGTAGGAATCCTTTAGAGAGAGTGTCTTAGTAATTATTCTTTATTTTGGTCCATAAGTGTTGTTAAAGATCAAGTAGATGATATATAATCTATTGGAGCATCACCTCCTATAGTGTAGAGTTTGATTTCATGTCATTTATATTAATTTTTATTGGCAATTAAAATAGGTTTAGGTAGTATTTGATCTTAGATTATGCATCATGGAAGATATACCCAAAACTAGAGATTCACCTCACCCATTACGCTACCCACACCTAGAGGTGATTCTATTGTATCAATTAGAAGAGGTAGATATAAAAATCCTTTGCCTTAAGGGTGAATTACATACTAATAACAATCATCTCAAGTAGTATCTGGATAATTCACCTATTTAATTTCCACCTATGTCAAATAAACCATTGTTACTTTACTTGTTAGTGACTAGAAATGCCCTAGGGGCACTTTTGGCACAACACAATAAATAGGGTAAAGAGCATGTTATTTATTACATGATCTAAAAAAATTTCACTTATAAATACAATTATACATCAATTTAAAAGTATTATTTATCTATGGTTTACACAACCCAAAATATGTCATTACATGTTGAATAATATTACCATTTTAATTACCAAATTAGATTTGCTCAACTATCTACTTTCTCAAGCACCTTTATATCATTACATGGAAAAAAGGATCATACTTTTGATTGAGTTTAAGATTGAATATTCAACTGAAAAATCATATAAGGGACAAGTACTTATAGATCACTAATGTAATCTCCTTTTCCTAATACTCAACCTCTTACATTTAGATTTATAGGAAAATCCATTATGATCATAGTAGAAGTAGAATCACCTCTTGATGTAAAATAGTGGAAAATGTAATTTTATGGTTCCTTCACCACACATGGATTAGGCATCAAAATATTTTTTATCATGATATAAAGGGATATTATGCTTAAGTCCTTTTGCATTAGTTTTACCTATATTATTAACGTGTCCAAATATGAAGCACTCATTACAAGGATTCATCAAGTAGTAAAATGGAACATCTAACATTTATTGGTTCATGATGATTCACAACTTATCATCAATCAGGTCATCGACCAATACCAGATGAATGATGAAAAGTTGGTACCATATAAAGACATGGTCAACACTCTAAAATAGTAAAATATAAAAAATAATTTTAAAAGGATACCTAGAGCCAATAATAAAATATTTGATTCCATGGCCACTATTGGTTTTATGATTCATATTACAAATAGAGCTAGGGACTATCAATTTCTTATGGAATATCTCCTAGCACCAGCATACAGCATAATTAGACATCGAGATGGTTTGTAATATTATTAGTCCCATGTATTTTGGGTACTATGACATATATTCCTACCTATAATACTAAATCATTCCACCTAACCTTTCACATAAGAAATAAAAATCCTTCATCCATGAAGCCTCTTGGTATACCTTACTTCGACCTACCCTGTATCATAGAAGCTATGATAAAACTTTGTTTTGTCATTTATATTTGATTAAATCTATATTAGTGTTGATATAATTTCAATAAAGAGTGTGTTGATTACACACCATTGGGTGAATCCTATCCAATTAATTACTATGTATTTGTTATTATTGGATGAATATGGAAATAGGTGCAGCTGCCTATGTGAAAAAGTGTTATAAGTGTTAGAAGCATGCTAATCTAATTCATGCTCTAGCATAAACAATCAGACCACTAATAACACCATGGGTATTTTCAACATGGATACTTGAACTCATAGGCAATATAAATCCTACACCTTTATATGGCCATAAACATGCCCTTATTTCTATCAAATATTTTACAAAGTGGTGGAATCCATTCCCCTCACTTATGTAACTGGTAAGTAGATATCCAAATTCATATCTTACCATCTCATTTACTAATATGGTACCCCCTATAACATTAAATATAATAATGGTAGATCATTTTAAAACAAATATGTGAAATCACATTGCACCCAATATTGTATCAAACAAAATTTCTCTACCACCTATTACTTGGAAGGCAATGACAAAACTAAGGTTTCTAATAAAACCATTATCAATATTATAAAGAATATTTTTAATGATTTTGTTCATAATTAGCACTTGAATATATTTAACACCTTTTGGGTATACCATTACACATTATATTTGTTGGAGTGAGCATTAAAAATCACTTAGGATTTAAGCTTAAATTAAGAGTCAATTAATTAGTTGTTATGAGCTAGGTATTTGAACACCTATTTTGTGCATGAAAATATTCTATATCAAATAATATTTTTTTCACACAACAAATTATTTTTTGTGCATAATAATATTTTATGACTATGTAATAGGCACTCCTATTTCTTATCCTAGATTGGTGGAGAAAGAGAAAAATATAGATGATTATATTATTGACATCAAGCCAATAATAAGAGACAAAGATTATTATATGAAATGATTTGTGTCCATAATGTTTGTGATAGTTTTTTTGTGGTAATGGAGTATAGGAGAGATCTGGGATGAATGAGAATTGTTCTCAATTCTGACATGGTATCAAAGTAACCTATTACAACCATTTCCTAGCTTAGTTAAATGCATTAATCAAATCAGACATGGAAAAAGTAAAGCTTTTTGTTTGTAGTTTTTTTCTTTGCCCATACAAACATGTCATACATCATTTGTATGAAGTCTTAATATTTTAGTTTTCTTTACATTCAAGATCAGGTATTACATCGACATTGATTTAGTTGTTAATTTTTTTGCATTATCAATTCATAATTGACCTTCAATTATTGTTTTCATTGGAAATTGTTCTAAGCTTGACATCTATGTGTAATCATATCCAAACCACACTACAGATCTGAGATGTTATTCCAAATTTCACTCCACCCCTGTGAATTTTGAGTAACTAAATCTTTCTCTATATTTGTAGAGGAATTATTATTGATTTTTTTATATATTTTCACTTGGAATTTTGTAAAGGATCATAATTTGAGTGACCACAAAAATAACCTCTATCCATTACCAGGGTTGACCCATCCTTCATTATCTTAGCCTTTGTCCTCTTAGCTTCATTGTGGTAATTTTGGTAGATGGAAAGAAAGATCCCACCCCTGATTCCTCACTAATTGAGCTATAAATATTGTGATTATATTCTTTAGACACTAAAAAAAGGAGAAGATAAGGTTAATGATTCAATGGTGCTATCAAAAATTTTAACCTTTGAAGTAGGATGGTTTGATATGAAGGAAAATTCCAATGGGGATGTTTCTTCCAAGCTATCAAAGGAAGCTAATATGGTGAGATCTTTGGTGGTAGATCACATATCATTTATGGTTGAGAGTCTATCAATAGTATTTATAACCTTCACAATTTCACTAATCGTGGCTTGGTGTTTTGTCATTATGATGATCTCCATGCAACCACTATGGATATACTGCTACTGCACTAGAAGAGTTATGCTAAAGCACCTTTTAAATAAATATATCAAATCCTAGTGTGAATTATTTCATACTTATATAATTCCTTTCTCATATAAGAGAGTAATTAGAAGAGCTAAAAGTGATTTTAAACCTCTCTTTCAATTTCATGGTGATACAAACTAGCTCATAACTACTAATTCATAGATTCTCTTTATAATAAAATTAGGCAGCCTTGAATGTGTCAATACCAATTAGAATCAACTTATGGATGGTGGTGTTCATAATAAATATCATGGGGAAATCTAGAGTGTTTATAGATCAAAGAGAATTAGATCCCAGTTGTTGAATCTCCTCACACAACAAGATTTTGAAGAGCCACCCACCAACCTGGTGGCTCATCAAATTTTATGGCATTTTAATTATTATTAACCTTGATCCATTTACCATGGTGATAGTATATCCTCTCAAATACCTCACTATATCTCAACATCATGATTAGGTAATTTTTTTTGTTCATACACATGGCTCCATCTCCACCAACCCTGTGCACCATAAATACAAAACATTTATTTTTTAACTCAAAGTGAGCCAATTGACAATTCCTAAATCCATTTACTACCAATTGTTTTCTTTTATTGGAATTTGGTATTTTTAGTTTTATATCAATATTCCCATGTGGCCATTACCAAATAACTATAAATGATTTTCAAGGTTTGAGTTTTATTGCCTTAAATAATTTAAACATTATTAAATTATAAATTTGTTGGTCAAAAGACTTTATTCAGACTGATAAGGTTTATGAGTTTTGAAACTTACAATATTTAAAACTTTTATAAATTATGGAGAAGAGACTTTATTAAAGTGGGAAAAAAATTATTGTGGAGGATTGGATTCTAAATAGGGACATCACTCTTCTATGAGGTGATTATTCTTAGGAGGGGACCACTTTGCTTTAAAAAGTGGAATATTTCAAAGTGCTGATTTTATTAAAGAAGGGTAACTTTTTTTAATAGTGGGAGAGTATTTTATTAATTTAAACAATATTGTGAAGGAGATTTTAATTGTTTGTTCAATCATACTTTATCCTTTTATCAAGTGTCAAAGACGGAGGGTGACATCTAGTCTAGTAGGAGGTCAAAACCCCTCATAGATAAAATAAACTTTTTCTTGTTCCTTCTTACCTTCATTTCTTGGAGGTCTTTATTATTATGCTTGTACCCTCTTGGCCCACTTGTCATCACACTCTACTTTCACTCATGGACACATTTTTGATAGAGTCCAATGTCCCTTTTTTGTGTGCATTGTATTTTTTGTACCACTTTTGTATTAAAATTTTCATTTTTGATAGAGCTTGATGTCTTAAATTCTTGTGTATGATTTTGTGTCGTATACTATTCCCTTATTTTAGGAGAAACTCTCTTATTATTTGATGGTATCTTTTATAGATTGATCACATTCTAGGTTTTGTACATCATCTAGTGTTTTTTGTTACATGGGATCTTTATTTTTGGCCACACTAAGAGTCATGAAGTGTTTTTCTTCATGTTTATATGCTCTATGTTGATCACTTACTCTTTAGTTGTTGACTATCCCATCACCACAAAGGCCATTTTCTTGAGAGATATTTGTTTTATATCTTCATAAAAATTTAACACTTGATCATCTTCTTTAAACTTGTTGTGGAGCTTGATCTCCCTATAAATATTAACTATTATGGTGAATACAATGTCAGTGTGTTAGTGTTCAAGTCGTCAATTTAGTCCACTCATACTAACCTTTCTTGCATCACTCCACCTAGTCAGTAGTATGGGGGGAATGGTTTAGATCCTACTTCTTCAATTGTCATATTCTTTGCTAACCCTTAGTACACCACATATTTTGGTAATAGATTGAATTTAGTAGGTGATATATTTTACACTATTAACATCTTTGATATTATCTTTTCATAATAACTATTCTAGTGTATTACAATGTTAGTTGTTTTTTTGTGATCAAGTAGTGGATCCAGACCACTCATGCAGATTTGACTTCCACTAAGACTTTTGAGTCCACTAAGTAAATTTTTATTTGATGTCCTTCATTCTATCTAGTGCACTCCTTTGGCATTATGTTTGATTATTGAGCCATTTTCTTTATTGGGGCACCTTATAGTATAATATTTTGCTCTCTTAACTTTAGTTATTGTTACTAGTTTTTGGGCACCTTGTAGTGATACATTCCATCCTTGGTGACTCTTTTTCCTAGTGTTTTGAGATTAGTTTTTTTTACAAAGTTAGCCTCATACAAAGTACCATTTCCTAGTTGACTTGGTATTTACAATGATTCACCATTCATGTAGTTTGATAAGATGGATTGGTTACCATAGGGACACTTTGTATTTCACTATGATTTTTACATGGGTACTTGATTAGGCCTAGTTATCAGGACCCATTCAGTCTCTTTGATTTCTCTTTTCTTACTCCCTATTTTGTGCTTAAAGGATGTTGTTGGAGTGAGCATTAAAACTCACTTAGGAATTAAACTTAAATTAGGAGTTAATTAATTAATTATTATGTGTCAAATATTTGCACACCCATTTTATGCATGCAAATATTCCATATCAACTAATATTTGTTGCACACAAAATATTATTTATTGTGCATAAAAATATTTTACACCTATTTAATAGGTAATCCTATTTCTTATCTTAGATCGATGGAGAGAGAGAAACATATGGATGATTGTAGTATTGACTTTGAGGCAATAATAAGATACAAAGATTATTATGTATGATTATTGTCTGAACTTATTTGTGTGCATAATGTTTATGATAGTTTTTATATGGTAATGGAGTGTAGGAGAGATCTGGGATGAATGAGAATCATTCTCAATTTTTAAAATATACTCCAATAGGATCTACCCCTATTACCTTGGTTACAACACTGATGCCATTCTTCTTATCGAGGTCAAGTTGCCTTCTCTTTAGATTTCACTGCAACACATCATTGAGGATGAGGAATATAGTGTATCTCATTTTCAAGAACTAGACTTAATGATCAAAAGTGCATGGCCATATTGAATAATCTTAAAGCATATCATAACAAGTTACATGGCCAATACAATTTGTGTGTTAAGCATCGAGAATTTGAGCTTGGTGACCTTGTGTTAAAATAAAATCAAAAGAATGTTAATTATTAGATAAAAAAGAAATGAAAGCTATAACCTAACTAGTTAGGACCTTATGTAGTTATTGTTAACTATGGTTCTTAAGCATATAGGCTCACCATGCCAAAAAGATATAAACTTGATGAATTGATGAATATAATGCACCTCAAACATGTTTACACTTGAAGGACTCAAATTATTATCTAGAAGGATTGTTTAAATTATGATTTAATATAATTATTCTTTGTACAATACTCTATACCATTCTATTATACCTTACCCTATTTTATATCCAATTATTTTTACCTAACCCCATAACTTTTGGCTTTAGTTCTAATTCATTTGTACTTCAAGCATGTTCAATAGTTGATGATAGATGCAGTTTTAGCAATTGTTTTAGATTTAAACTTTTGAATGGCAATATATGAAAGTAGTTTGAAATTGGTCTTGGAAATTTTATCCTTCATTTATTATTACATTATATATAATTAATTTTGATACTAATTATAATCATCTATGGAAAAATTAGTACCACTAACCTTTATTGTCGTTTCCTAATTTAATCTTTTAGGGTTTAACTATGTAAATCCTATGTTTAGATTAAAGGGTTGAGATGTCTAAATCAATCAAATAATATTAAATAAGTTAGAAATGATATATTATAGATTTTAACCTTCTTTGAATTTTTAAAAATAGTCATAAATATAGACTTAACTTAAAAATGACTATCATGAATGATTTAGGTTTTAAAAATTAGGTTCTAGATAGTTCTAAGTGTCATCAATAGGATTCTAGAATATGTATGTTCATTGAAAAGTAGAGCCCCATATCAATAGTAGCACCATGTTTTTATAATGTATTCCAAGTGGTGGTAGTGTCTCCTTTTCTAGATTGTTCCTATTTTATTGGATCACATGTGCCTATATTTTTAGGTCCTATACCTATATGCATGAAACTTGGAACTCTGTGTTGTGCCTAGAAAAATTGATTTAGTGTGAAAACCCTAATAATCATTACAAGTATGGCATGAGTAATAATTATGTGTTTTTTATTTGAATAGACTGTACTTCCTCAACACCCCACTATGAAGATAGTTTCTTACATACCTACACTCTGAATAGGGATCAACGCCAATGTAGTTCTCCCACCTAATACTTGATGTAAGCACAAATGAATGCTTTAATGAGAGTGGACTTGGATACCTTGAATGTGATTAAACTTTGAAATATTTAAAAATAGGGTTTAGGTCTATTATTGATGGTAGTATGTAGAAGTAAGTTAGAATAGGGATCAAATACCTTAATTTTTCTCAACTTGACTTTTATTTGAATGTGCTTCTATATCTATTTTACATCTAGTGAATAGAGATAAATTAGACTAATATTTATAGAGATGTGTAGCTTGTGAGGATAATAAAATATGCCTAGGTCAACCTTAGGAGGGGCACATGTTTTAAAAAGTATCTATTTGAAAGAGTTGGGGTTAAGGATAGTAGCACCTAGTTGGGCACACTAGTGCCATGTGGCTATAGTGTCCCAAATGTGGTGCTCATATCTAATTGGTAGACTACTAGGAAAATTAGGTTGGGATCTAAGAAGATAGTCTTAAGACTATGTTTTGACTAATTGTAAACATTTGTGGTCTATAAAATGATTGGAAAAGTGAGTCTAAGACTTTAGGATAAGTCTAAGGCTAACACAGGGATAGGTAAACTCAAGTGACACTCTTAGCAT
Source organism: Torreya grandis (assembly GCA_037957365.1). NCBI lineage: Eukaryota > Viridiplantae > Streptophyta > Pinopsida > Cupressales > Taxaceae > Torreya > Torreya grandis. The sequence continues at coordinate 993,540 of JARHVA010006005.1, forward strand.
CCAATTACAAGTTTTAGGTGATTACATTGGTCCCCCTCCTTTATTATAGAAAGGTAGCAAAGTGAAATGACTAGTATAAAGGAAACATAAGTATACTTGGACTTACCTTAGAAGTGAAAGCCATGTATCTGAGTATAAGTATGTGAATCTTGGTCTACGTATGTGAAACATTACAAAAATAAAAATCCTACAATGAAACATGCAAAAAGTAGTCCTTAATTAAGAGATAATCAAAACAAAAATACTATGTTAAAATAAGTTAACTAAGTAAAGATAAGTAAAGAGAGAGGAAAGGAATGAACACACCTTATTGGGTATGTAAACCAATGCATGAACCTCATGACAACATGTGTGTGTGTGTGTATAGTGATCATATAATTGAATAACCTAGATTGAATTGATGGCTTTCTCAATCCTCATATAGGTGGCTCAAGAACTCAATCTAGTTTTGACTTCATCATTGCCCACCCCTACTCGAGGGATCTTGATCTGTCAATAACTTGAATAAGAATGTAAGTGTGTCTAACCCTCTCATGTGGGTGGCTCAAGAACTCAAGTAGGCCATTACTCCATCATTTACAACCTATGTGAATTATATGTATCTATAACTAAACTACACAAAGTGTTAAAATTATTTGATGTAAATCTAACTATCTATGTTAGCTCAATAGCCACTCGGGTATATTAGGTAGCTTTGGGTCACTTGAGAATATCAACTATTGCATATGGAGTCAAGAATGAATCTAGTGATAACCTAGAATGTGATATTACATGGATATAATGTAGATAATTACATAGATTTTATTGTTCCATCTGATCAACCTATGTGTAGCTAAGTATCTGGAAATTATGTGCAGCATGCATACCCCAATCTAGTATCTGAGTATACTAATTTGAACCAAGTATGTAATAATTGAATCTATGTAACTAAAATGAATATGTGAGTGAACATGCTATGCATGATGCCCTGAAATATAAGAAAATGGTATGAATCTAAGATTAAATGAATGTATCTAACTAAAATTTGAACATAACCCTCAAACCTGTGACTATGTCTATAAAAATATGTGATGTACCTAGTGTACTAGTCTAAATAATTTAAACTATCATGGAGCTAGGGCTAATGGATAGTATCACCATATAGTGGATGGTATCGCCCTATCATGCTAGTATCCCAAATTAGGTGCTAATGTTTGCCTTGTCTAAAATCATGATGATCTAAATTATTATTTGAGTATGTGTTTTTTATTTTGCCTACCATGTGCTTGATTTCTAAAACTAAGCCTATATGCAGACATTTATTTGTGAATGAAAAATTAAGAGCCTGATCTCTTTGACAAACCCATTTGAATTACCCTCTTTTTAGTAGTTTTGAAATCTAGGTAAGAACTACCCTATAATGAATTAACTCTACAAAATATGTTATCCAGAGCATGTGCATGATATTCGAATACAATGTACAAACATAACATCAAAATGTAAAAGTATCTAAGCATGAGTAAGTAATGTAAGATGTATGTTGTAATTTCTCATTATAAAATTGTGTCAATATAGATGTAATCAATGTGTATAGCATCAAATCTGAGTAACTACCTAGGGGAATGGGGCATTATGTCCATCTCAACACCCAAGTAGGAAGGGTATATGCATGAATTCCCTCATGGCATTAAAAAGTTGGTGTGTTTAAAAAGTAAATATAAGTGTCATGGTGTAGAAACATATAACGAAGCATACATACAAGCACATGAGGCACACAAGAGTTAGGCCGGGGGGACATAATATAAGGGACATGGGCATATATCACTAAATCTAAGTGTCATGGTGTAGAAACATATAAGGAAGCATACATACAAGTACATGTTTAAATGTCCACATACACAAGCAACAATCAATTTGGCTTAAATCCATGTAGAAGGACATGTTCAAATATCCACATATATAAGTATGAAAGCATAAACAAGGGACATGGGCACATGTCCAAGGCATATAAATAGAGAAGTGGTGTAAATCTAAAGAACAATAGCATATTAAAATGACCTCAAAATAGAAGAAGCAAAAGAATCACAATCAATTATAATCTAGGAAAAACTAGAAATGAAAGCATGTATAATTGTGTATTACAAATCTATGTAAATGCTAGAGTGCATATATAATGAGTCTAACGAGTGATAATCAGCAAATTATGAACAATGAGTATAAATCATCAATATCAAGATGTATAAATGCATAAATTGGAATGTATAGTATGTAAATATTGAATTCAATCATATAAATTATGTATGATATGCCCCTGAGTGGGCATATACATCAAATATATAAACCTAGATTGGTGTATATGCCCCCAATGGGTATTTGATAACTAGTCTAGATGAATGTAGTGGACTAAATTCCTATCTAGAATCTACAATCTCTTGAAAAGAACAAGTGAAGCATATGTGTATAATAAAACTAACTATATTAGGATAGCCAATAATATGCAATATCTAGAAAGTATTAGAAATGTAAACATAACAATGCATACAATCTATAAAATTTTGGGTTTTTGAAATATTTGAATGTTTTGTATTTTAACATGTTAAATTGTTTGTGTTTTTTGAGTATAAGTTATGTACAAAAAAATAATAATAAACTATGTACAAGGAATGAGGGAGAGAAGGAAGTATGTACAAAGAAATACTATAGATGTAAATTAAAAAAATATGAGCAATGTGCAATGTCTCTATAGACCCAATATCACATCCATGAGATGTGAATAATCAAATGGTAGATATGGTGGAGGATCATCTAGTGTCAAATATTGAGCTTATATAAACTCAAATAAATCATCATAATCATGATCATCATACCAATATTAATATATCAATGGGTATTTATCTTTGGTATGAGTTTGGAGTCTGTGCATCCAAATGTCATGTTGTTTAACTATGTAAGATGCCCCTCATGTAGTCCAAGGGTAAACCACATTAGACCATAGGGTAATTATGTGAAACTTGTGGTTCTCATCCATGTCACAATATAAATTTGAACCATGTGTCTACACATAATATTTTCAAACTTTTTGATTACTGACAGTTTGTATCTTATAAGAACCTATCGAGTCTCAATCTCTTTGAGTGCATGCCTTTAGGAGTGCACTAGGAAAGGGGTGGGTAGACCATCGATGTTTCATAAGATTTTTTTTAATTTTTCCACTTTTCATATACACACTTATCTCTTAAATACTATTTACCCTATTCTTCTTCTTCTCGTTCCTAACTCCTCTAGTCTTTTTAATCTTTCCATCATCCTTTTCTTGCCTTAACATCATTTTTGACTATTGGTTGTACTTGGTTGACTGGGTTGACCTATTATAGTTTACGAGTATTCTTAACTTTTTTGGTTTTTTAGAATTTTGATCAACCTAACACAAACCTAGTAAATTTTATCCAAAAACCCACTAAGTTGATTGGGTCAACCCTGCACATCCTACATTCCTAGGAGAATTTAGGGGAAGATGTGCCTATATATACAAGGTCATTTCCCACCATTTCATAAGAGAAGAATTATTATCAAATACGTGTAAGCAAAAATCTGCATATTGACCATTATACTTGATGAATAAAGCTTAGGGTTCCATATTTTCTTTGGAGATATGGATCTTGCCTTGTGGATAAGTATTTTGGATTATTAGATAGGTTGTGTAGCTTAGAGCTGATTTATCTTGGTTATCCTTACATACCACAACAATCTCTTTCAAAGCACCTTGGCCAAGGGAGAGATTGAAGCTCAGTGGGTTCATCTTCAAAGGTAAGTATTACTAACTTTATTTCTCCTTAGTAAGAGTAGATAGATAATGAATTTATATTATTTTTTCCATGTATTAAGATTATGTATACATTGACATGAGTATATGTCTTCTACTACATGTTTAGTTTAGCTATTTGTTTTATTGTTTCTAACCCCCACTTTGTGTTACAATATTCGGTGTGCACTAGATTAGATTTTGTTTTCTATTAGAATAGAGTAAACATTTAAACCTTATGACTCCATTAGGTTTTTTGTATGATTGTGTTATAATGTAGGCTTTAGAACCCTTCACAGCATGATATGTTGTGACCAGTGATACAAGTGATCCCCTAATCAGGTTTAGCAGATCCCCATATTGGTCATGCTCCCTCTTAATAAGTGTATCCCCAATCAAAAGTGTAGGTATGATCTATATTATTTGATCTAGGATTAATTCTTAGAGATGATACATTTTAGATTTCATATATTCTATTGAAATTGACATGAACTAACCCTTACAAGATTTATTCACTTTTACTTCATTTATTTCATTCTTTTGATCATCATTTATATCATATATTTTTAAATACTAAATCAATTCTGTCGACCCAACTATTTTTCTCTATGTGAAGGTTTTCAAGAATAGACAACTAGATTGACCCTTTCAACATAGTAAAAGTTTCTAGCCTTTCAAACACCTAGTTTAGCTTACTAGGTTGACCCAATTGACCCCTTATAGTTTTAGTACTTTTTTAGTAGGTCCCTGTATAATTGGATTGATATTGTTGACCTAGTTTGTAGTTTTCTCAAGCATAACTCAAGTTTATTCATTATTAATTCTCCTTCATCACATCTCTAATCCACCAAGGTTCTTTTCTAACTCTCTATTTATCTCTTTTACTATCTTTCCTTTCATAGTTTTTATTCTTCAAAACTACCCTTGCATAGTCAACTAGATCGACACTACTGACCCAGTTCTATGTCCTGTGTGCTATCTAAAATAACTAGATCAACACTATTGACCTAGTTTACTTTTAGAATTTGCTTCCATAGTACAAGTTTGACCCTATTTACCTTATTCTATATTTTGTGCATATAGTGATAAAACTATACTTTGTTTCAAAATTGGAATTAACTACATATCTATTAGTAATTAGCTCACACATTTATTTTCTTATTATTTACATGATTATAATAGTTCACATAGTTTAATTAGGGGGTTTTTCAATTTATCACTTAATTTCACTATTTATATTTTATGTACACATAGCCAAATCACATAACATAAACAATAAATTTAACATTTATCTACCCTAGGCCAACCTACTTAGATTTCATAACCAAGAGGGAAGCCGACTTGATGCTCTAGTCAAGTATAAAGCATGGCTAATGGTATATTCCATTTAAGCACCTGACACCCTTATATCTATAGTGTGTGAAGTAAAGGGTTAGGCCCTAATACCAAGTCTATATCATTGTCACTATAGTCCCTTTCATCTCAAACTACCTGAAACCATCCTTAGATTATTATATAGTACCGTTATTATAGCTAACTTTCAATTACATTAAAAATCATAATCTAATAAACATTTTAGATTGACCAATTAGTTATCTCTTTATTTTTCAAGTTGATTTCTTGCTCTTTATTAAATTGTGTATATAAAAACTTGCATTAATTAATGTTAGTGCAAGGTTTTGTTTTGTGTGCCTCAATTGGATTGGCTAGCATTGGTCCAATTTTTTTTTTTCCTTTTAGCTCTTACTTTCCTAGATTGTCTACAAAAATTATCTTGTTTCAATTCATAACTTGTTATCATCTTGTTATTTCTCCCTACCTACTATAGTGGATCAACCTAGTCGACCTTATACCTTTTTCAACCCTTATTCACTATATTGGATTGACCCAATTGATCTTATACAATTTGTAGATCATTTTCCATCTTTTTTTGCCTCTATTCATTGTACTGGATCGACCCAATCGACCCTATAAAGTTTGTAAGCCTTGTTTTTTGTACTAGATCAACCTAATCGACCTTGTATTATTTCATAGTTTCCCTATTCATCAATCTAACTCCTTATCTTTCCAATTTTGAATTCTATTCATCTCTATTTAGTTAGAATGAATTCTCCTATTAGAATCTTCTTGGATAGTCTAAATCCATTTAGGTACTATATGGGATGTTCATTTCTTCCTCTCTTTTCCTCCCAAGAGAACCATCACTATTGGGGCACCTCTTTTCCTCCTTCATATATGAACTATAACATGGTGCAAATAACACCTCAAGATGAAGTTGATGGATCTGATCCTTTCTCTACTTACCAAGAAACTTCTCATCTTCAAAACATTCAAACCAATGTGGGAGTGATTGATACAATTTTACTTAATAATCCCACTAGTAATCCATCTTCCTCTAATCATCTCCCTAATACCAATTCAGGGAGCGATTCTACCGACACCAACCTACCTCTTGATACAACTAAATTGTTAGTCCAAGTTATTTAAAAAAAGTTAACACCAAATAAATGATGCAACTTCAACAACACTTAATTAATGTGGTTAATCAACCTCTAACTATTCATCCTCAAGCTAATCCTAATTTCATTCTTGTACCTCTTAGGGAGGCATTAGGTAATGTTATTCCTCAACCCATAATGAATAAAAAGATGATTTAAACAATTCAAAATGAGATTTTATCTCCATTCATTATTTCCATTGATATTGGTAACATATCTCCAACTATAAAATATGATGGGACTAAAGATCATGCCTCATTTCTCAAAACCTTCGACAACCTTTACAAGGAGTGGATCCAAACTAATACTTTTGCCACTACTAAATTCTTAGTCAAAACTTTCACTGATGATGTATTAGAATGGTATAATCAACTTCCCCAACATTACATTTTGTAAGTTGAAGATTTGGTTAAAGACTTTCAACACATTGACCTTCCCAAAAATTGTCTTAGCCATTTCATCAATGCTAAGCAATCTCCAACTGAATCAACTCATGACTTTATTAAAAGATGGAAATCTTTACCTCATAAATCCAACCAAAACATGACTAATAATAACTTATTCAAACTCTTTATCATGGCTTTAACTCCTACTCTTCAATATAAGGTTTGAACCTTTACTCCCCAAACACTTCATGAAGCTCTTGATCAAGCTAAGCATCGATAATTTCTCATGAAGCAATTAAAACCCAATCCTAAACTTCTTAAAGTATTTTTTCAAACATGTAATGCTATTACTAGTAACACTCTATAAACCAAATAAGGAGCTATCAAAATTGATGTTCCTTCACCTTCTCATACACCTCTTTTGGTTCAACAAATGAAATAATTTTTACTTCCCTTAAAACCTTTCATCTATCCTAATGCTCCTCCTAAGTGGTATGACCCTAATCTAGTTTTTTGGTTCCATGCCGACATTGGGCATTATAGTGAATCTTGTAGAGGGCTCAATAAATTTATTGTCTCCTATATGCTTGGTGATTCATTTAATCATGAAGCTATGATCAATCTTCATCATCAATAATATACTATTGATTCCTAAAAATGACAAACTTTTAAAGATTCTACCTCTAATAACCAAAAAAAATCTTCAAATAATCAAGTAAATGTCAAAGATGTTTGTGCCATCAATGTGGATTATGACCAATATTATAAAAACTCTCAATATGTCAACACTACCAAGGTCAATTATCACTGTAATCTAGGTCACAAAGATCCTGTTACCAAGCCTAAAAAGCCATCTTTAGAAGAATAATTTATTAAAGATACTACCACCATTAATGTTGATTCAAAATCACCTAAGGAATAACTTCCTCCTTCTGATCCTCCAACCACGTCTATTCTTTCCAAGAATACTTTTCCTTCTAAACTTCAAGTTGGTTATTCTAAATCTCATTGGAATTTTCTTGAAGAACTCAACTCTACGACTTTTAATATTCCTCTTATGGAGTTGGTTCACACTTCATCTTATCATCATAAATTCCTTATGTAACAACTTTAAGAAATTAAAGATCCATCCTCCATAGTTGAAGAACTACCTTATATTAATTCTCAACTTACTAATGTCAACATCATTCAAGCCTCTTGTCCTTCTTCTAAGCCTTCTATTGAGTTTCTTTAAGAGGACATGATTAATGATGAAATTCTTTTTCATATCGATGGTATGCCACTCTTTATTAAAATAACCATTAATACCACTCTTATCTATAAAGTCTTAGTTTATGAAGGCTCTAGTATCAATATATAATCTTTATGGATTATTTAATAACTTGGTTATAAAAAAGATCATCTTAAGCAAACCTATCTCACTTGCCATGGTTTTGATAAGACTAATCAAAATCCACTTGGTGGTATTTGGATTCTATTAACCATAGGCCTAAGACTGTTTGAACTAATCTTATGGTTCTTGATCTTCCTTTATCTTAAAATATTCTTCTTGGTCATCCATGGACTCATTGAATGAGATATATTGATTTTTTTGGTAGTCAATGCATTAAATTCGTACATAATGTAAAATGATACAAGAATGAATCCAATCCCAATCCATGGAGTATATAAATTGCTAATCTTAAACCTTAATATCATATTCCTAAAAATACTAAAATTAACAATATTCCTTTATCTGAGTTCATCAACATGAGTCCTAATTTACAAGTTACTCTTATGGATTCTGATGATGATGAACCCAATGAGTTGCAACATACTTGTAATACTACCAAGTTACCTCCATATATTTCATAATGGCTTCCTCCCTCTCTATCACCAAGAAACTATATTTTTCCTCTTATTAATGAGGTTACTGACTTTCCCCCTCCATGTAATGCTCAGGAGCCTTCTTTAACAGAAGATACCTTCACTTGAAATGATTTTGGAGTGGCTAACTTATTTTAAGATTCTCTCATCATGCCTCCTCATACATTCTGTAACATTCAGATTTCACCTTCTGAAACTCCCCTTGAATCTCAAGCTTGTAATATTTCTCTAGCATATGATGACAACTATATCATGGTCCAAGTTCAATCTAGAGAATTGGATGTCCAACATTACCAGAAAACATTAGCCCAAATCCATGTTTTTAATCATAATTTACATACCATTTTTGTGGATCATACCTTAGACATTTAGGGTCATGTGCCTCCTACCAATCCTCTTCTTATTGATAATCCTTGGGTGGTAGAGTAATTTATGCCTTTTGAACCTTTTGAAGTTTCTACACCTTTGGATAAAATATTTGAATCAAATCCTTCTTCCATCATTGAATCCACTAATATACCAATCTCTTCTATTCCATCTTTTTCTTCTGAAATTATGCTTGATACTAAGGAAACCTATGTTTGTTAGATTCATTATGAATATGATGACAATGGAAATCAAATTCTAGATCTTGAAGTAGATGTTAGATATTATGGTCCTATTCCTACCTTTCTTAGTGACAAAGCTATTCTTGAGTTATTTCATGCTTAGAAACCTCAACTTCCTTGGCAGCATCATAAACTCAAAATTTTCAAGACTAAAACACCTTGCTTCAACAACTTTATTGCTAGCATTGACCCTAAAACAAATCCAATTTTAGACTTACCTAATGCACCATACAACTTTCAATATGGTAATTCCATACTTATCAAATAAGATAATCACATTTAATATAGTACTCCATCTTTTCCTTGATTAATTACAATATTTTTGAGAGTTTTCACCTACAAAATATGATAATTTTAGTTTCTTTGACAAATATCATGAATCTTTTGCTTATTCCTATGAGGACATTCCTAGCATTGGCCCTATCATTATGGTTCATAACATAATTACTAATCCTAATGCCAAGCTGGTGCATCAAAAATAATGAAAATTTCCACCTAAAGTTTCAACTCTATGTCATAAGGAAGTCATCAAGTTACTCAATGCTAAATTTATTAAACCAGTGGATTGTTCTGAATAGGTTTCTAGCATTATTCTCATTTAGAAGAAAGTCAATATGGTCATTCACATTTGTATTTATTTATGTAATCTTAATCTTACTTGTCCTAAGGATAATTTCCCCTTACCTTCAATAGATGTTATTTTTTATTCCATGAATGATTATGAAATGTTATCTCTTATGGATGGTTTTTTGGGATACAATCATATTAATATCACTCCTAAGGACCAACATACGACTACCTTCACCATGGAATGAGGCACCTATTTCTATGTCAAAATGCCTTTTACCCTCAAAAATGTTGGATCCAATTATCAATGTGTGATGACTCACATCTTTTATGATCTCATTCACAAAATTGTTTAAACCTATGTGGATGATCTTATTGTTAAATTTAAACATCATACGAATCATCTTTGTGATCTCACTATCATCTTTGACCATGTTTTTAAGTATAAAGTTATAATTAATCCTTAAAAATGTGTCTTTGGAGTCACATCTAGAAATTTTTTAGGATTCTTAGTCTCTTTCCATGGCATTGCCATTAATCTTTCCAAAATTAGTGTTATCATCAACATGCATATTCCTCATTCTATTCCCAACATTCATACTTATTTAAGTAAACTTGGGGTAATTAGATGATTCATTCCCAAAATGGCATATCAAATTCACTCTATCAATTCCATTCTCAAGAAAGGTACTAATTTAGAATGGATGGATCCATGTCAAAAATCATTTGACAACATGAAAGTGTCATTGCTTCATCCACTTAAACTTTATCCTCCTTCCAATGATAAACCTTTGATTCTATATACTTATTCCACACCTATTTTAGTTAGGGAAATGCTTACCCAACAAGATGATATGGGAAGAGAGTATGTTGTCTATTACATTAGTTAAGGCCTAATCAATTATGAAACATGTTATACCAAAATTGAGCATGATTGCCTGACTATCTATTTCGTAGCTAAAAAGCTTCATCACTACATTTTTTACCAAACTACCTATGTAATCACTCATTTTGACCCCCCTTCATCATTTCTTCTCTAAATCCTTTATTCCTAGAGATAGAATTAGTAAATGGATGATCTTAATTATAGAATTTGACCTTTTCATTGTCACTCAAAAAGATATCAAAGGGAAAGTAATAGCTAATCAACTTATTACATCTCCCATTCCATCCACTTCTTTCCTTCAAGATGACCTTCTTGATGACATTGTCCTTTAAATTAAAGGTATTAATCAAGTTATCTCTCTTAAATATTATTTTCATATCTTTACTATTGATCTTGAAGCCAATAATCTTGAAGAATCTTCCACTCCCTCTAGTACTACTAAACCAAAGGTAGTTATTGAGAAGCTCCCTAAAATTGATGTTGTTTTACTCTTACTAGTCCTATTGGTAATATCATTCCCTTAGGTTTTCACTTCACCTTCGATGTCACCAATAATATGGCCAAGTACAAAGCTCTTATCTTAGGCATGAAAGCTATTATTGTTTTAGACATTCAATACCTTCATGCTTTAGGTGATTCTCAACTTATTTTCCATCAATCTAATGGTTACTATTAATGTAAAAGTGATAAAATTATTACCTATCATCAAATTTAAACCAATCTTGCTAAGAATTTTCTCTCTTTCACTATTGAGCCTATTCTTAGAGTTCAAAATTCCATTACTGATTCTCTTGTTTCTTTAGCTTCTCTATTTCATCCAAATCAAGTTCTTTTTTATCATTCTTTTCTTATACAAATAAGAAAATATTCATCTTAAACTCAACCATAAATTTTTCTTATCTATCATATTGAGACTATTACCATTATAAAAATTTCTTGGTATAAATAAATCATTCAATTCTTATAACATCAAACTTATCCTCCTAATTTAGACTCTCGTGATAAGACACACATTTGTAAACAAGCTTTTAAGTATGTATTTTGACACAACATCCTTTACTATCACAACATTAAAGGTACCTTAATCTGTTATCTTATGTAATAAGATGTCCTTCCTCTTCTTGAATAAGTAAATGTAGGAATTTTTAGTGGTTACTATAGCAAACATGATACAACATGCAAATGTCTACATATGGGTTACTTTTGGCCTACTCTTGAAAAGGATGCAATCAAGTATGCTAAAAAGTGTATTCCTTGTCAACTTCATAATGATCTTATTCATTCACCTCATATTTAGCTTCAAACTATAGAATTTACTTATCCATTTTCCACATGGGGATTTGATCTCATAGGTAAACTTTCTCACTCCCAAGATGGGCATGTCTTTATAATCACCACTACTAAATATTTTACCAAGTGGGTAGAATCCATGCCCCTTGTTAATGTCACCAGTCCTACCATTTCCAAATAAATTATTAACCAAATAATTTACCTCTTTGGCATTCCCCATAACATCATTTATGAAAATGGTGGTAATTTCAAAAATAAACATGTTAAACAACTTTGCATCAAATTCAAGATCAATCACAAATTTTCCATACCTTATCATCCATAAATCTGGTCAAGTTAAAGCCACAAATAAAATTATCAACAAAATTTCACAAAATATAATTCATGAAATCCCCATGAATTGACACATTCATCTTTACCCTACACTTTGGGCCTATTAGACTAGCATATGTACTGCCACTAGGGAGACTCCATTCTCACTAGTCTATGATTATGAGCTAGTTCTTCCTTTAGAAGTTAAGTTTCCCTCTCTCTATATATATTTTCATCGTATTATTTCTGATGAATAATTTCATGAATCTTGCCTTCATTCCCTTGATCTTCTTGATGAACATCATCTTTTTGCCTTGTAACATAATCACCAATACAAGGTTTGCATCACCTGACAACATAACAAATGTGTTAAAGTCTGCACTTTTAATGTTGGTGATCTTGTCCTCAAATTAGAATAAACCGATGATAAAAAAAGGTAAATACACCCAAAAATGGTGGGACCCATATTTATTCAATATATTATTGGTCCAAACACCTACCATCTTCAAACCAATGAAGGCCATATTTTTAAAAAGCCTACCAATGAATAATTCCTTAAAAAGTACTTTGTCTAAACATTTACTTCTTATCATGCTTTCTATCTATATCTATCTAACACTTTTTTATGTTACTTAAGCATGGGTATCTCCCTCTACAATAGTGCCCTCCTTTTTCACAAACCTTAGTCTTCCCTTTTGGTCTTTTGGTTTCTTGATATACCTAGTCATCTTTATCTTCTTGCATTTTCACTTATTTTTTGAACCCCATGGGTTTCTCTTTTGTGAGTTGATTTGTAAGACCATGGATAGGACTCATTATCCCTCACAAAACCACCATATTTTAATCATTTTTCTTTTTCTTGTTGTTGTTTTCCAATGTTGTGTTAACATCCTTTGGGTTTTTCTTTTTTGGGTTACTTTTTAAGAACATGGATAGGACTTGCCATCCCTCACAAAATATGATTATTTCTTTTCTTACTTCACCTTAATTTTATCTTTCTTATTAGCACCCTTATAGGTTTCTCTTTTATGATTTGATTTTTAAGACCATGGATAGCACTTGACCCTCCTCATAAAATTACCACCGTTAAATGCTTTTGATCCTCATTCTCAAATTTAGCTTTTACTTCTTTTATTATATGAAATCTACACAAAAATTTGTGTTATCATGTTTTCTTCCATTTCCCTCATTAATATGATAAGGAATCACATATTACTATTATTTTATCCCTCTTTTCCATTTATCACATTTTTTTCAATTTGAAGTAATTCAAATTTGTTCCATGTGTCACTCCTTTTGATTTCCCCTTTCTTTCACTCCTCATTGGATAAGACAAGGTCAAATTTAAGATAACACTTTTATTTCACCTAGATTTATGAGACTCATAGATCCCATGCTTTTTTAAGTTTCTCTATCTTGGCAACCTTGTCCCATGTATTCAAATAAAATTCATCTTTAGCACCCATCTTTGGTTTTCCAAGTCTGTATGGAGGAAGAATCTAGAAAAATCCATCAAAAAAATTAAAATCTAAATCATTTGAAATAAAAGGAAATGATATCTAAAATGTAAGATACAACTATCAAAATTCAAATTCACACACAAAGACATGATTACAAGCATATATCCTATCTCTAATCAAAACTCAAACTCCATAGTCAGCCTCACATAGAGCCAAGGTTCTTTGAGGTGTGGTAGGCTAGTAGATTGGAATAGGAGATTTAAAAAAAACTTTATGGTGTTACCTACTTTCTCATGTAAGTACCCAATCTTCATAGTATACCAATGAATCTATAAGGGGTCCTAAAGAATGGGGAAAACATCATGGGGAGGTAGTTCCATTTTACTTTTCATGTAGTTAGCCTTCATGGTATGATCTATATACTCCATTTTTTACCTAAGTCCTGTGTGGCTAAGAGAAGTTCTTTAGAGTCCTTAAGGTCAAAAGTCCTCTTATTCTGAAAAACCTAATATGAGTGTCTTGACTTTGATAAATATTTCTCTCTACCTTGGATTTTCTTTCATTATCCCCTCCACCCATTTCATTTTCCCCCCTTGATAGACAAATTATGATTCCAAATCTATTTTCCCTTCTTTAGTTCCTTCTTCTTCATCTCTTAAAAACATGTTAGCACTACTTTGTTTTAGTTTTATCTATCCTTAGAGAAAAATAACATGTTTGATCAACTTTTGATTTCTCCTTTATTTTACACCACATAATTACATTATTATACTTAATTTACTTTCCTTTTATCATTTATCATTGTTTTATTATCTTGTTGTTATAGACACCTGAGTTTGTACCCTTTTTCCATTGTTGAGCATGGTTGGCTTGTTACTTCTAACTCGGCAATGTTGTTTTCCATTTTATGAACCTTCTTTTTCCATTATTGAGTGAGATGTGGATTATTACTACTCCCTCATCAATGTTATTTTACAATTTTGTTTAGTATTTTACCATTATTTTATTTTTTTTCCATCTTGTTTGAAATTTATCCTTGGTTTGATTTGTGAGTTTGCCTCTCTTACTGAAGGATAGATTGTTTGAGTTTCTTGGTCTTTAGTAACTTTGGATTTTTGGTTCCCAATTTACTCTTTTTTTTACTTGGTTATTTAATCTAATATAACACCTATCACCCCAACTTGCTAAATTTCCCAAGTACATCCCATCCTCATAGCACCAGCTATCTTGGATTTCATTGCATTTGTTTATTTTTACTCTTTAGACTTGGGTTTGTTGAAAGCAGTCTCTACACCCTACACAATTAAAACTAACAACACAATAGACAAACATCCTGTGATAAAGGTAAGTCAAGGTATGCATCAATTTTTACTTTTTATTTATTTAGTTTTCAATCATTTACTTTTTAAACTATTTTCCATTTTTTATCATGTACTTTCAGTTATTTTTGCTTTAAGATACTATAAAAAAATTTAGCATCAACATTGTGCGTGTTACTATGTTCTTTCTCAAAGCACCATCCCCTGTTGCACCTTAGTGACATGTGATGAGCTTCAAGTGGGACATATGTATACACATAATATTTTCAAACTTTTTTATTGCTAAAATTTTTTATCTTACAATAACCTATCGAGTCTCAATCTCTTTAAGTGCATGCCTTAAGGGGTGTACTAGAAAAGGGGTGAGTAGACCATTAATGCTTCATAATATTGTTATTCCTTTTGCTACTTAACATCTACACACTTGTCTTCTAAAGACCATTTGCCCTAATTTTGTTATTTTTAGTCCTGCCTCCTCTAGTATTTTTCCTCTTTCCATCTTCCTTTGCTTGACTTAACATCCTTTTTGAATGTCATTTATACTAGGTCAACCTAGTATAATTTAGGGGTATTATTGACTTGCTTGGTTTTCTAGCCTTTTAATTAACCTAGCACAAACCTAGTAAATTATCCTTGAAAACACATTGGGTCAATTGGGTCAACCTTATATAGCTAACATTCCTAGAAGGATTTAGGGAAAGATCCACCTATAAATAAAAGGTCATTTCCCATGATTTCATAAGAGAATAATTATTAGTGAAGAAGTACAATTAAACATCTGATTATTGACCATTATACTTGAGGAATAAAGCTTAGGGTTCCATAATTTCTTTAGATATATAGATATTACCTTATGGATAAGTATTTTGGATGCTTAAATAGGTTTTTTAGCCTACATTTTATTTATCTTAGTTTTCCTTACATACCAAAACAATCTCTTGAGAAATACCTTGGCCAAGGGAGAGATTAAGGCTCAGTGGGTTCATCTTCAAAGGTAAGTATTCCTAAATTTATTTTTCCTTTATAAGATTAGATAGATAATGAATTTGTATTCTTCTCTCCATGTATTAGGATTTTATATGCATTGATGTGAGTAAATGTCTTCTAATAAATGTTTAGTTTAGTTGTTGTTTTATTGTTTCTAACCCCCACTTTGTGCCACAAGTTTTGGTGTGCACTAGATTATATTTTTATTTCTTGTTATTAGAATAGAGTGAAAATTTAAACCTTAAGAATCTATTAGGTTTTTTGTGAAATTGTGTTAGACTATTGGATTTGGATCCCTTCCTAGCATGATATGTTGTGACAAGTGATACAAGTGATCCCCTAATCAGGTCTAACAGATCCCCATATTAGTCATGTTCTCACTTAAGAAGTGTATCCCCAATTAGAAGTATAGGTATCATCTATCTTATCTAATCTAGGATTAATTCATAGACATGATGCATTTTTGATTTCATATAGTTTCCATCATGAGTGAATTTAAAACATATCTCTAACTGATCAACTATAACATCCATTGCCTATAACTATGTACTACCAATATAACCTGAATATGAGTGTCTCTACTCAAAATGAAGAATAATTTATTGGCCACCTTGGGGATACATGAAAATGGTAATTTAATATGTCCAATGGAGTCTTATTAGTGTATAATATGTTATATCTCACTCTCTTAGTAACCAATTAGTGTAAAAAACCCAAAGTGCAAGAATTAGGATAAGAATCCTCATGTATAACCACTTATGGAAGATATCTATCTTCTATAAATATTTGTATAGTAAATGGATCATGTTATGAATACCTATGTCAAAAATGGATCTAGTGTGATACTCATATTTGTGTAGTAGATCATATCAATGGTGGTGGTGGTGCCTATGTCGGTGGAGGTTATATAATCTGGATAGTAGCTTTAGCCTTAAATTTATTTAGCTAATGTTTAAATGTTGAACATGTATATGTATCATGTCCTTTGAGTCTATGAAGGTTTAAAAATGGTGTCCCTTCCTATGGTGATAATCTTTAGTTGATTTGTGTTATATTATGGGTAATATCATGAATCCTCTATCAAGTAATAGCTATAAGATCTGATGTGTTATGTCATGTGATATCCCTTATTAAATTTGTATGAATGAATCAATATCCATAGATGTAACCATATGTAATAAATGGATCAAGGGATTTGTTGTTGACTATGGCTAATTATGGGATCCTATAGCTGTAAAATATTGAATAATTAAGGCTACTAGTGTAGGGAAAGGTATAAGTGCCTTTGAATTATCTCTGTATTCTCTTGGACCCATTGGTATAAATATCAATCCACATAAATCATCATCAATGTCTATAGGTGGTTGATCATCATCTATAGTGGCCTATGAATCTATTTTAGAATTATGAATGCAGGCCTCTTTTAAATGGAAATTAGTTATAACTAGGTTGTTATAATCTCACCATCTATCTTATATTATGATGTTTGTATTATGAGAGGTTTTTCCTCTATCCTTGGTGAAGGTAACTATGATAGGAGAGGCTAGTTTTCTATTATCAATGATGGTAACTATGTAGGGAGAGGCTAATCCTCTATCATCAATGAAGCTGCATGTGTTTTAGGAATATTTGAAGGTGGTATATGATAATTATTACTAGGCTCCCCCACCTCATAAGTATGCATCTTCTCAATGGGAATCTTATGAGGTGGGGTTTTGATGAGAAAATGAGGTGTCCCATTTAATGATGTACTTAATGTATGAGGCTCATTGAGGCTAAAATATCTAAATGATTAATTATCTATTACACATGTGTATAAGTATCTATCATGCAAAAATTTGACACATCTATGAAGAGTGGAAGGTACAACCTCCATATAATGTATCTAAGGTCTCCCAAGTAGTAAATTATAATGTAAAGTATTTGACATTACCTGAAAGTGTGTAGATAATGCCTTTGGTCCCACTATAATATTTAATGTGATTGATCCCAATGTCTATCTAGGAATGCCATCAAACCCTCGTATATTTTTATGTATTTTGAATAGATTCTATATCAACTCCCATGGTTTGCATAAATGAGAGGTTAAATATATTGAGTCCTAAACCACTATTAATAAGAACTCATTTAATAGATGTGTTGTTGATTTGAGATTAAATAAAAAGTGGCAAGTTTCGATCAATTTATTTTGTGAAGGTAAATCCTCATTGGAAAAATATATCACGTCTTCCACATATTTTATAGTATTCATGATAGATTCAAAATAGGATGGCTCGGTGTCACAAGGCACATATCTGTGATTAAGTGTTTGAAATAGAATATCTTTGAAGATTATTGATTTCTAAATTAATTATAATATAGATATTTCTATTGGTGTATTTCTCAACTAGTCCACTATATAAAACTCTCTTTGCTAGTCTCTAGGTGCTTTTGTAGTGTGTTGGGGACAATGAGGGATGGTATGGTTATGCTACTCCTATATAGGTTGAGGAGGCACCCTATTTTTCCTAGTGATAACTCAAACCTTGGGATATAGTATTTGCCTAAGGTGAGTGGTAGAAGTGGGATGGGAGCATACATAATCAAGTGGTCTAGGTTGAGGTAGGACAAAATGAGTCTCTGTGTTTGTCTATTATCTAGTAGTATTTTGAGGTAGCTTAAAGTGAGCCACATAGTAATAATCCATAGAAAATGGGGTTTACATGATGTAGGATAAATATGCAAAATAAGATTATCTAAAACTAAATCCATGATAGGAGTAACATACATGTGTACATTTATATAAATTATTGGTAATAAACATGCTAATAAAAGTACCAAGATTTGTACTGTGAAGTGAAAGATGGATTCTATCATGATAAGCATGGTATCAAGTTGTAGATTGAAACTAAGTCACTATTGGGTCAAAAAAAATAACATGTGCCACTTTATGGCATAAATATGCCACATACACTTTCACATTATCCTTAAAATATCTTGAGTTTGGGTCACTAAAATTAATCAACAAATTTGTTTTAGGCTATATATACAAATATGTATTGCATACACATTTTTAAATTTTTTCTAAAAATCATTAAGTTTTTTTTGGGATTTGTTTTTTAATTTATTTTTTCATTTTTTCTAGATGGCTAGTGGGGCATAGTATTATAATTTGACCCTACTATAAATGTATACCCAAGGTTTATCTAGGGTTAAGTTTTTTGAGTCTAGGGTTTCTTTGTAATAATTTAAATTATATGTAAATAAATTGAAACCCCAGTGTGAAAATTGATTTAATTTAGCTATGTTCTCTAAAAATCATAAAATTATAGGGTTTAAGCCCTAAATTATTATACAAATATTTGAATTAATGAAAGCTATGGTTTAAAGAAATATTCAAGATAATATGGGTTCACCAAATGATTTAACCTTTTTGGGGTTTAACTTTGTAAATCCTATGTTTAAATTAAAGGGTTGAGATGTCTAAATTAGTTAAATAATATGAAATAATTAATCATTGATTGTTATAGATTTTAACCATCTTTGAATTTATAAAAATAGTAATAAATAGTCATAAATATAGACTTATCTAAAAATTGAATACAATAGATGATTTGGGTTCTAAAAACTAGGTTTTAGATAGTTCTGAGTGTTGTCAATAAGACTCTATAATCTATTTACTCACTAGATAGTTGTGCCCCATATGGATAGTAGCACCATGTTTATATATCATCATCTAAGTGGTGGTAGTGTACCATTTTTGGGATTATTCCTATTTTTTTGGAGCACCTATGCTTGTTTTTTTAGGTCCTACACTTACACTTATGAAACCTAAAACTTTATATTGTGCCTAAAAACTTATTTAATGTTTAAACCCTAATCTCCTTATAAGTATTACATGAGAAATAATTGTGTGCTTATTAGTAGGATAGGTTATAAATACTCAACACCTTATTGTGAAGAGATTTTATTACATACCAATACTTTGAGAAGGGATCGAGCCCAATGTAGTTCTCCCACCTAGTGATTGATGTAAGTGAAAGTGAATACTATAATGATGATGGAATTGGATGTATTGAATGTAATTGAGATTTGAAATATTTTAAAATTGGGCTTAGGGATGTTTTAGATGGTAATATGAACAAGTAGGGTAGAATAGGGATCAAATACCTTAATTTTTCTCAATTTGTCTTTGGTTTGAATGTTCTTTTGCATTTATTTTCCATCTAGTGAATAGAGGTCAATTAGACTTATATTTATATATATATATATATATATATATATATATATATATATTTGTAGCTTTTGTGGATAATAAAATATTCATAAGCTGACCTTATGAGGGGCACACATTTAAAAAAGTATCTATTTGAAAGAGTTAGGGATAAGGATAATAACACCTAGTTGGGGACACTAGTGTCATGTGGATGTAGTGTCCCAAATATGGAGCTAATGTCCACTTGGTAGATTATTAGGAAAATTAGGTTTTGATCTAAGAAGATAGTCCTAAGACTAAGTTTTGGATTATGAAAGACGTCTATGGTGTACACAATGACTAGAAAAGTGTGTCTAAGACTCTAGGATAAGTCTAGGGATAATCTAGGGATAGGTTAACTCAAGTGACACTCTTAGAATCCAATTACCAATTTTAGGTGATTAAATTTCCTAATTATAACCTCCATTTGGAAAACTAGGAAAAACCCATTTATTATGAATTATTACATCACTTTTCCATCATTATGCCATGCCTTACCATTTGCCTATACTTAAACTTCTGGTACTTAGATGAATTTTATGTAGGTGAAACTATAGTGACTTGAGGTTATTTGAGACTATGCAGGTAGCACTAAATTTACATTGAGGTCATCTTTGTCACCTCTTTACCACACTCTCACCATTTTATGGGAATTTTTAAGATGCACTATTATCATTTTTTAAGTTAGTCTATGTTTTATCTCATAATTTTCCATTGAGTTGAGATATCAAAAACCCCAAAACATTGGGAACATTTCCAAATTTTCATCATTGTAAGCATAACTACAATGGCTTGAGATATATTTCAACTCTGTAGGTAGCTCTCAATAGTTTCTAAGGTTAGCTCAACCATCATTGTTTTAACATTATCACCATTTTACAATCATTTTTAAGCCATGCTCTCATCATTTTATAAGTTAGGACATTTTTTATATCTTAAGTTTACATTGAGTTGAGATACCAAAAATAACAAAAACATTGGAAGCATTTCCTAGATTTCACCACTATAGGCAAAACTATAGTGGCTTGAGGTCCTTTTAGACTATGTAGGTAGTGATCAATGTTTTTTGAGGTTAGCTTGGCCACCCTTGTTTGAATGCTCTTGCTATTTTGTGAGAAATTTTAATTTATAATGTTCTTATTATTTTGTGAGAAACCTAATCCAAACTCTCTCTATTTTGTGATTTGGATCATTTTTTATCTCATAATTCTTAATTAAGATGAGATGCCTAGAAAATTCCAAGAAAATTGAATAGTTTCAAAACCCCTAAACATTTGAAAAACCTAGGAAAATCCTTAAAATCACAAAATCATGAAAATTGGCATAGAATTTCCATGAGAAATATAAATCTACCAAAATTTTATGGGATGGATATCTTACATGTCCATCTTCATTTATAGGCACCTTTCCCTTTTCCATTTAATTTATAGGAGAACTACATTAAACTTAGGTCCACACAGAATATGTAGGAAACACTTGGATACATAGGGTATGTTAGGTTAGCTTGGCCACCACCACTTATAACTTTGTTGTCATCTTTCACTTCTATAACAACTTCTTTACCTTAGGGATTATGAGTCTTATAGCTATTTCACAAGTAATCACTTACCCTTTAGTTTCCCCATCCTTATTATTCTTTCATGCTCTCATCATTTTACGAGAAACCTTAGCCAATGCTCTCATAATTTTATAAGTAGCTTCAACCAATTTCTCACCATTTTTTGAGCACCTTCACCAACACTCTTTCCATTTTTATGATAAACCTTATCCAATGCTATCACCATTATGTGAGCAACCTTAGATAATGATCTCACCATTTTTTAAGAAACCTCAACCAACACTCTCACTATTTTGAGAGCACCTTATCCAATGCTCTCACCATTTTTATGACTAACCTCAGCTAATGATCTCACCCTTTTGAGATCTCATTCTCATTCTAATCCATAGATGTAGTAGACACCATGAATTACCAATTCAATTCATTAATAGATATCATATCTTGTCTTTTAGTAGGGTTTTATCCTAATCCATGCTCTTGTGCTTATGTGATATGTTTGTGTTGATACTTTCATGATTGTGAACATAATCCCCCTCTTTTACTATGCACTCACTATTTTGTGAGACCATTCCTATTTTCTTGTACAACTTAATCATGTTTTCTTATCATCATTTCTCTTCTATCACATATCCTAGGAGAACTTTATTTGGCCTGAATTTCATGTTGGACCATTTTTTCCATAGAACTATGTAGGTAACATCCACTTTCCTAGTGCATATAGAGTCATCTTGGCTATCCCTTCATTTTATTTTATTCCCTCCATTTTGTTTATTTATGTCATTGACTCCTATAACCTAGGTGAAATCTTTACCATCATGTTTGTGTTATTATTCTCTATAGCCTAGAGGAAACCATTTTCCATCATACCCTTTGTTGTTGTTTCCATATAGCCTAGGGGAAACCTTGTCGCCAAGAATAACACCTCCATTACACATGCACAAATAATTTGTTTAATTGTACTATGTTTGTCACTAATTTTGTGACTACCTTATTTGTATATTACCATATGTTTTAATTTTTTATGTATTTTATTTGTATAGTTTGTTTTTTTATTTGTTTATTTTTTCTCATTGATTTGTTTAGTTTAGGATTTTTGGCTTCTTTGTTTTTTTTTTTTTGTTTCATTTGTTTATTTCTTTTTTTTGTTTCTTTTTGTTTCTTTTTATTTTATTTTATTTATTTTTGTTTTTATGGTTTTTGTAGGTCTATTAAATTTTATATACACTTAATTCTTGATTACCTATATTTTACCTAGGTTATAAATGTTTGTATCTAGTCCTAGACTTGGTTTATTTGTTTTATATTTACACTTGGAATTTGATTATTCATATCTTCCTAGGTTTTTATGTTTTCATCTAAACTAAGTTTTTCCATGCTTAGGGTATACATTGTTATCATATTTGTTCATAACTGTGATGCATAATATCACAATATACATAAAAAATTAGGCTAATAGAGACTATCATATCAATACAATGGTAGTTCTTTTTTGAGATCAAAACCACCCAAACACATGCCTAAATCCAATGAGTAATAACAAGATCAAATATGATTTACTATGTTATAACATAGACGTGCATCTATGAATATGCATATATATAAGTCATATAATCATTATTGTATAACAACAAATCAACATTTCATATATATGTATAAGTAATAAATGAACAAAACATACATGTTTAACATGAGAATAAACATCCATAATGCTAAACCAAACATATATAATGATAAACCATGCCATCCATAATGCTAAATAAATAGGGCATCACACACACACACACACACACACACACACACACACACACACACACACACACACACACACACACACACACACACACACACACACACACACACACACACACACACACACACACACACACACACACACACACACACACACACACACACACACACACACACACACACAATGATAAGCCATTCCATCTATAATGATAAATAATTATAAACATGATATCAACATGAAAATAAATAGGGCATCATGTGTGTGTGTGTGTGTGTGTGTGTGTGTGTGTGTGTGTGTGTGTGTGTGTGTGTGTGTGTGTGTGTGTGTGTGTATCAAAATAATATTTGTACATATACATCAGCCTTGAAGGTCCCAAAAAATAATGTCAATATATCCCAAATGTCATATACATCAAAGATATATACATATCATATTGGTGTCTCAAAGTACAATAGTATGCCAATATAAAATCTATAAAATGTGAAAATTCCAAGATGGAAATAATCAACTATGGCTTTGTGTGTCCATGGGACCTATAGCTAGACATGGCCCTAGTATCCTTATTGGCCCTATTAGTGGTGACCATGGATGATGAATAGATTATCCTGAAGCTCCTGTAACATATGTCCTAGTTCTCGATTGACCTAATCTACTTCCTACTCTCTAAGTATCCCATACCTAAAAAGTGGTATCCTACTAGGCTCTGATAACAATAGTCTCATATTCTTGATGGGAGTATGAGGCATCATCCTTAGCCTAAAGGCTCTCAAAAATCATCTATGAAAATTTTGCTTATGTATTGGCTCTCTAAGTCTCATCACACTCTCACTGAAGCCTCTAAACATTTGTTAATACTTGTCCATTTTTGAGATGGCTTGGTATCTCTTTCCCATGATTTGGTCATGTATCTAGACCATCCTATCAACCTTAGCCTTCAGCTGAGTAATCTCTAATTGAAGGTGAGTCATGTCATCATCATAGATGTCTAGTTTACTCTACATATCTACCACATGCCATTTTAATCCTTTAATCTCCCCCACCCTAGTCTTTCTCTCCTCTTCCATCATGTCAACATCCCTACCTTTCCTAAATTTACTAAAAGGCCCTACCTATCCTATATCAACCTGGATACCTATTATTTTAGGTTTTAACACCATCACTATTAGGCCATCATATCCCATTTCATCTCTTCCATCATATCATCCATTTTACCTTCCATAAAATACATCATCACCCTCCTCACCTCCATTACTCTATTATGTGATACCACTATCACTAGCCCCACTATAATTTTTAGCCTAAACATAATCAATATCCATGGGAATCTACCCACTTGTCTAACCTAGAATAGTAAGCCTCAAAGGGTACACCTATACCTACTATTGAATGTACTCAAGTGTAACCTTACATATATTAATCCTCTACATAAGACCAAGGTAACCATGGCACAATCAAATAACTAACAATAACTACATGCCTCTAAATAATTAGGGTGTCCTAGATAATCTCTCTTGTGACATATGTGAACCACTTAGACCCATCTGACACATCTTGTGTCATGATAAACTACCAAAGTAACCAATCATAGTGATACTCCTCAATAATATGTGAATGCTTACCAATAATAAATCACTTGGATGCCATATAGGTCATAGGTTAACCATCCCTAAACCACTATAACTGATATAGTAAATATGGTCTCTAGATGAAGAATTAAGGAGTGTGCTCATCAAACATCTGATGGTAAAATCAAATCTCTTCCTTATGTCCTTATCACCATGCCCCAGTCTATGCCCAACCATATGATAATGGATCCTTGGGGTCCCAGACCTATCTCTAACCTGCTAGTCACTTAATATAGATGTGTTCTCAACCCTAGACCATCATTAGTGTGGATGCCCTAATGATGCATCATATTCTATAAGCCACCATGTGAAGATATCTATATATCTAATCCAAGATAGTCTACCTCCATAGGAATTATGTGGCCTCATCCATTATATTATGAATGATGCCTCTGAGGCCCATATGTAAATACATGCCACTCTTTTTAGGTATCAAGATGTCACTGATAATAGCCATCAAAACCATAACCTCCCTATCAATAATTATTGGTGATGAAGGATCCCCAATGGATAATTCATTAGTTCTCAAATCTATGTGTCTCAAGTAGATTGATATCAACCTTCCCATGAATAGTGGGAATACCCTGATAGCTAACCAAATCATCTAACATTCCCTCCTATTGTGTTATATCCATCTAGAATTTTATTATCACATCATTAGATTGAGGATATGCTAGGTATCCTCAAGAGTGATTATCACCTCTCTAGTAGGCATATGAAAGTTTGAGGTCTCACTGTGCTAGTGCTCTACAAATGTGCTCAAATATTATCAATCTACATGGATAATTAGCATATGTGACATATAATACAATTCAATAACCTATATAAATTTGGTCATCTCTAACTCCATATCTATGGTGTGCATAAGTAGTGGGATCATCACTCACATGTAGTCAAAACAACCAGCCACTCCTGCAACCATAGATAGATTAGTGGCATCCTAAATCTATATTTTTATCTAAACCTATGCCTAGTATACCAAGCTTATTTTCCCCCTCTCTTATAGAGGTTAGACCCATGTTCGGTCCCTTAAGCTAATTCTTTTGCCTTCTAGGGAAAAATAATCATTTTCTTAAATAATAAAGTTGTCATTTTGGTAAATTTTCACCTTTTTAGGTGAAATCACCATTTTTGTTTTCATGAAAATGGTGACTTTGCCCAAAAATGGCTAATTTTTTTGATTAAGTGATTTATAACCTTTTTTAGTGAAACAAACATTTTTAAGAATTATGAATTCATACAAAGTAACTAATTTCCTTATTGAATCTATCATTTTACTTAAAACACAAATGGTAACTTCACTAATTTTTGCTCTAAATCTTGCATTAAATGAGCAATTAATGATGTAAATTAAAAAAGTGAAGATATGAGTGGCCTGCCATGTGGTATTCATATGTTCTCTCTCACTCAGTTGGAAATGGGTTTTTTCACTCCTTCATGTGCCATTTTTCTCATCTAGATAGTGTAAAAAACCTAGAGCTTATATTTCAAATGGGTTAGGGTGTAAATGTATTATTTCTCACCCCAAGGGTTAATATATAGCTTGAAATTTGAATTTTCACCCCTCCACCAAAGCCTAAATATAATTCCACATATTATAAGAAGTGTATTTTTTACCTTTATGGTCTATTTTACATGTCATTTGATCCTACATGCCTTATTTTTTAGTCATGTTATAACCAAATTGACTTATTGGGCCTCTTCTGAGACCCATTTAACAACAATATTTTTATACCTATACCACGTGTTTGTTCAAAGTTGCATCTTCATACTCACACTTAGGATATAAAATTTTTGTTATTATTTTCCAATTTATCATAAATCCATTTCATAGGTTTTTCACATTAGTTCCCCTTGCCAATTTACTTGGTAGAACAAATTCTTTTCCAATTGATCAATAATATATCTTGCATTTTGGGGGCTAATTCATTTTAGATCATGTTATTTAAACATGAAAATAATTATAAGCACCTTTAGGAAAATCATTTAATTTAATGATTATAACTACCTTTGGGAAAATCATTATTTCTCGACCCATCTACCCTACTAGGGTAAATACCCATGTGACTGATTATAACTACCTTTGGAAAAATTGGTGTCACTCCTAGCATTACTAATTATAAACACCTTTGGAAAAATTAGTGAGTTGACCTATGTCCTTTATTATAACCACCTTTGGGAAAATTAGATAATCAATCACCATTACGTATTATAATTTCCTTTGGGAAAATTATTAATTCCACCCCATTTTCCACTAGATCATGTCATTTGATTAATTTCAAGGGAATGTTTGACAACTTTATTTTTTTTCCTACTCCTTCAAGGGGGAATTAAGGGATAATAAACTACCCTTTGGGTCATGAAAATTATAGCTTAATTGATTTTGCATTATTTGAAAATCTGTTATTATGCTTATGTCTTTCAACACCTTCTTACATAGGGGCAAATTATAGACACTTTTTCTTGGCCACTTTCATGCCTAAACAAAGTTTTAGATCAATTTATAGAAAATGATGTAATTTAATCCTATAAATCACCTAAATTTCCAAAATTCACCTTTGTAAGGGATTTAATATTACTTATTTAGGGTATTACCCTGTATGCACTAATAACCTAGTTTGGTTTAACCCTAGTTAAATTGTGACCTAACAAATTATTGTTCTTGTCTTGTAGAGATATTAATATAAAAACTTTGAAAATAATACATAAAATAAAAAAATAACTAAGTGAGTTTAATTAAAAAATCAATTCTCACTTAATTTTCCCAAGTAAAATTCTAAGTTAAATTAGTAAATTTATTTTATCTGAAAAAGAATTTTTAGCCAAATATAAAATCAAAGTCAAGGGAGATAATAAAGTGATTTATTAATTCATAAAAAAATTTAAAATGTGATTCACAACCTCATAAATATCTAAAGTGATTTTTCATGGCTCATAAATATATAAAAATGAGTTATCAAACCTTAATGAGTGCTTTGACCCAGCCCAAGTTTCACTTAACTCAACCTAGTTTATTTTAGACTCAACCAAAGTTAGAACTAAACCTAACCCCCTTAGGGTTAGAGTTAGTTTTGAGACCTATAAATACAAGTTCCCTCACTCTACCCAAACAAGATTTTTTGTGTAAGGTTATTCTATAATAATGCCTTCAAGAAGCCATCAAAGTAATGTTATAATTTCAAATTGATACCAAGCTTCATACCAAGCCAAGCCAAGCAAAGTAAAGCCACATGTTTCCATTAGAGAAGTGATACCAACATGGATAATCTTTTATCAAAGTCTCTAATGCCATATATTAAGCAAGAACACCTACTATGCCAATAAGTGGATATCAATTTTAATAAGGGAGGTAAAATTCTTGTGTTTTATCTCTATTATGTGGTCTTGTCCATTATTTTATGCTCCCCTTAGTTTTTAGGGAAGAGTGTTTATTTTCATTGAATTTTTATACATGGAATTTTACTTGATTCACTAACAAGGAACTAATCAAAATATGTGTACTCTTAAAACTCCTAAGATACAACCTTTACTTTTCCATTAACAAACATTCAACAAGACATCTTTATAACCACACCCACATTAGAAGCAGAATTAGAATTAGAGTCAGGTTTTATTTTTAAACCAATATTAGATTTAGTATCAAATTTAGAATCAACTTTAGTCTCATTGTTGGATTCAAAATCCTTATATTCAAAATCAAAATACATTAGTTCATGTTACAACATTGGTTACACACTCTTTGTAGATCATATTGAAACACATTTTTAAGCCTTCTATAGTTATTAAGGATGTTTTCTTTAACATCAACTCAAGTTCTCCTAATATCCTCTATGAGGTTTATGATACCTTTTACCAATCCATTAACACTATACCTTCTATTGACATTTCATATCCCTTTACCATTAACTAGTATAGCCATTATATTAATATTTCACCTCTCACAGATGATGATTGGGATTGATAAAATCACACATTGTTAAATTAAATCCATTGTGACATATTAGTTATAGAAAATAAAGGATACTGAGACCAAATTCATTTAGAATAAGAACAATCTCCTAGTGAAACCTTCTCAGAGGCACTAGGAGAAAATCAAAGTATAAACTTGGTATCTTCTAGTGAAACCTTATTTGAGGCACTAGAAGATGATTAAATTCAAAATTCAATGATTCTTATTAAAACCTTCTCATAGTCTCTATGGGATAATCAAGACAACTCTATTGTTGAAAACCTCTTTGAGGTGCCAATCACTGAGTACAATAGTTCTTATTTGCTTGATGAAGACATTATTAAAGTTCACATCAATATAGATTCCAATCTAAATCATAATAAAATTTTATAAACTCTTAGGCCTAAACAACAAAAAAATAATATGGTCCTATTGAGAGTGTGTTAAGGAATCTTTGGTCCCACTACAACCAAAATTACATTGAATCTAAAATTAACAACATTGTATGTGACTAAAAATTCTGATTTTCATTTATTACCCAACCATTATACATTCCATTATGATCCATTTCTCCATTCAATACCTATATCCCATCACTAAATCAGAAATTTTATCTATTGTTTACCATTATTTACCATTCCTAGTTGTACTTTCCTTCATCAAGGATATGACAAAATCTTGTCTATAAATTTGGAGGAAATAGAATCAACAGCTAACAAAGATCACAACAATTTTATTGGAGTCCAAATCAACAACATATTCTTGATAGAGCATATATGTAGAGTGGGTGTGGGCTAGAGACCAAGCTCATTGACTATTTTGGTTTTATCAATGTTAATCAAGATGTGTATCTCCACATTAATAGAGCAATAAAATTAATCCATTATTTCATGCCTTTTCTAAGTCCTATATCTTTCCCCTTACCATTTAACTCTCTTTGTCTTTCCACCATTTCATTCCTTGCCATCATTTCATGCCTTTCCACCATTTCATACCTTGTCATTTTCCCTTCCTTACCATTTGTCTTTCCTTTCCCTCATTTCCTACCTTTCTTTACCATTGTTTCATGTTTTAATATCTCCCTTTACCCTATATTAATATTAATTGGTAATTATTCTTTAATTTAGGTGTCTTGAGGCACATTTGGACTATGTAAGTAGTGTTCAGTGTTTTTTGAGGTCATCTTGGTCACCTTTATTCCCACACTCTCACCATTTTGTGATATTTATCCATTTTGTATCTCTTAATCCTCCACTAATTTGAGATGTAACAAATCCTAAAAACATTCAAACAATCAAAATACCCAAAAATTGGAAAAGGCTTACAGAGATATAAATCCACAAAAAAACTAAACATTTAAAAATGGCTTAAAATATCGTAGAGAGATATAAATACCCAAAATATAAATTTTTTTTCATGTCTTTAACTTAATCACCAATCCTTGATTTACCTTACTATGGAAAATTCCTTGTTGGTTCCAATCCATTATGTTGATATTGGGTTGTGACCTTCTATTTGCATGTATCCTTGCTTAAAGGAAGTATTGACCAATTTTTGACCCCAAGTCAAAATAGGTCAAATCCTCTAAATTAAAACTTTTATATGGTTTTTATATGGCCTTTTCATGGTATAAAATGGTCCTAAAGTTTCCCATATGGTCATATGTGTCCTTGTCTAGCTTTGTATAAGTTTTGATCTTATGTTCACTTGTTTAGTCCTTTGGTCAAGTACAAGGTCTTGTATATTCAAACTTTTTAAAAGATATATTATGGTATAAATTAATTTAAAAAGTTTATTTGGATGTCATCCTATCATGCGTTAACCTTTATTTGACTCTCATATGGTAAAAATGTCAATTTGGCCACCTTTTAGACCATGAGAAGAGTTGGATGTGCCACCTCATGGAGAGGAAATTTAAACAAAATTAAAAATTCCACTTATGTCATAAATATGTCAAATATGGTTCAAGAATAGTTAGGGTCTAACATAATATACATTTCAACTCTTAATCTTCACAAAAGGACACTTTTCAAGCACTTATGTGGCCTTAGAAGATAAACATTTTAAGTGTATATTTGGATACCTCAAATAATTTCCTATATTTTTACCAATTTTCAAGTCAAACTAATACTCCAAACACCTTTTCTCTTCTATCACTACCTTCACAAGCTCAAAAAGGCAAAATTGAAGTGGATGATATGGCTAGGAGAGAGAGAGAGAGTTATGATCTACAAATTTGGAAATTTTTAGGGGTTATAATGAGATTAAAATTAGTGTCATATTTTTAATAATTATGTCTTATTATTTATGAACAATCACTAATAGTGGTATTAGGTAACTATGGCCTATTCACCTAAGAGGGGTCCATTTTTTCACCTATTTATATGTCTCAAAAATTGGAGAAGAATGATTTTAAGGTGTTTTTAGAGTTATTGGATCAACTTTTCATGGTTTTTCTACTATTTTAATCTTCTTCATGAATTATTTTCACTTGAAGGAAGGAGGTCTTGGTATACAAGCTATTTTAGATAATACTTTTGCAAGTCCATATTTCCTCTTTATGATGATCATTCTAAGGGGCCTATAATTATTTATTACTCATATAAATTACCTTAGTTTCATGGAATCTATGTTTTCTTTTAATATGTGTCTCAATGTATATGACCTTCAAGTGTACTTTTTTTGGGAGATACAATCTATGTTTGGATAGTTTAATAGAAGTTTGATTATCAATATTAGATCAAATTCCAATTATATACCATGGTGTGAAGTTATGAGATGATATTTTATCATTTAAAGTGGATAAAATTCAAGATAGAAGCCAATATTCATAATTCCCATAAGGTCTCATGCGTCTCTTTCTTCAACAGACTTGTATAGACTATATGAATAGGTTGGAGATGCTCATACCTATGGTAGAAGTTTGATACATATATTACTTGTATTAATTTTCCTTGACTACCTAATTAAACTCATAAAATTGAACAAACTGATAAAGATTCTCTAAGTCTCCACTCATAGACCTCTTACATTACTTGACTATACCTTTAGTCTATACAATAGTTGAAAGTGAGTTAAGGTTAATGGAAAGTATTGAGAGAGCCTTGAAGGAGTAAAAACTAGACATGAAATAGGCTATATTGATCTCTCAAGCATCATGGCATTGAAAAGAGTGAATTTATAGACTCACTACATGTAGTCAATACCCTAAATAATATAACCTATAGGTCCATACAAAAAAGTAAGAGATAATTGTCTTGAAGGTGTTCAAATTAGAGTTTACAAACCTTCTAAGACCCTATAGACAAATAATTAACTCATTTATACAAGATATTTAGGCATTTGGATAATTTGAAAGGCTAGATAAAAATACACAATACATATTCAATGCCCTGAAAGAGCACATACAAGATTATTAGATGGTCCATTTGTCACTCCTTTCATGTAAAAAAGAGTAATTTCCAAGGAGCTAGTTAAGGTGTCAAGTAGTTTTGTAACTCCTACACCACTTAGACGATTAGATTTGTTTCAAGAGTTATACACATGGCCTTAGAGATCTATTTGACTATATCATAATGTAGACACCAAAATCGTGTCTAACCCTTGGTCATTCTCCTTCTTGGTCCCTTTCGAACTTAACCATGCCTAACCTATGTTTTATTAATTTAAAATACCTATTTTAAATTAATAATTCCTCCTTGCCACCTCACCTCACCCCTCCTAGGATACCTCTCCTTCGATGCCTCCCTCACCTCATGACAAATCTTAAATGCCTAGACCCCATTTCATCCCTTCCTCTAGCCTCTTGCGCTCATTTAACCCATCTTTGACTATTTTCCCATGACTAGCTGACCTTGGCAGAAGGAAGAATGGACAAAAGGCTATTTTTAGCCCTTTTTCCTATTCTTTGGCTGCCGACATCGGTCAGTAGTCAGCCAAAGTCGGTGGTATTGCTGGCATCAGTTGCTTTTAAAACAGCGTTCTACGTCTGGAATGCAGATCTTTTTTCAATCTTTCAATCCTCCAATCTTTTGATATTTTTCCAATCTTTCGATCAGCCAACCTTCTAATCCTCTTCCCCCAAATGCAAAAATCCTCTTACACCCAGACTTTGACCTCTCTCTCTCTCTCCCAGACACACATCAAACATCACAGGGACTCTGCATCAGCCACTCTACCTCTTTATAGGGAGCCTTCTGCATCAGCAATAGGATTTAAAACACCTCTGGCTCTACTCCAAGCAAGAGATAAGTATTTCTTCTACCCTTTTATTTTAGTAGTTTAGAAAGCATCAGTAATTAGTTCTCTTTTTGCTACTTTTAAGTTCTATGAACTAGACTCGACTATCAACTAGACCAAACTTGACTTCTTCTCAGAAACGCTGAGAGGCCTTCCCCACATCCTTATCCCTATTTTAGCCACACTCTCTACCCTGAAAACCTAGCACAAACCCTGTACAAACTCTTAGATTACCACAAACCATTTTGTAGACCATTCTATCGACCAAGGACTCATCCAGACCCTGTCCAAGACCATTACCCTGACCAACATTAGCCACTTCCCCTATTGACATCGGTAGACTAACCAACGTCAGTGACCTTAACCAACTGATGCTAGCAGACTAACCGATGTTGGTGACTATGGAAGACTGACAATAGAATACAGGTGAGCTTTATCTTTATTTCTTTTGTTTAGTCTTTAACCATTTCTTTATTTTTGACACTTTTTACTTATAAACTGTGGACTATCATCCCTCCAAGAAGTCTTTGCACTTCTAGGACCAAGAATATGGCTTGGTAGTCCACCTTACATCCATCTAACAATCTCTTTGTTTAAGTCTTTCTCTCTACAGGTGTCATCCTCCATAGCCAAAGAGGAGTCCCTACAACATCTGGATAATGGTATGCAAAATTCATTCGGGTACGTATAAACCCTAGACCATTTCTTTTAGTTTCTTATTCCTTTTGAATGTGAAAGAAAAAACTTGTTAGAAACATTTTGGCATGCCCGGTGGGACCTTAGGATTTTTCTTTGGGTTCATTTCTTTTTCTTCTAAAAACAAACTTTTCATATAAGTGCATTAAGTCTCTTCTTGCATCTTTTTCTTCTCTCTCTTCCAAAAAGACACTATCAACAAAGTTAAAAAGAATCATTTCCCTTCTTTCTTTTCTTGCATCATTAGACTAGTCAAAGCTCATACTCTTCAACCTCTTCTCACTTGTCTGCATATGAACACACATTTCAATTTGGGCTTAAAATACTATTACATCTCATTTCTTCCTGAATGCATACTTAGCTCACACATCTAGTAATTAAAAATGCATCATGAATAAAGCGTAGTCCACTTATGTTACACATCAAAACCACTTGCACAAACTCAAACATCTAAACTTACCTGAGACAAGGCCCGACTAGGATTTCATCACCTAGCAGATACCTTACCCGTCTCAGCAATCCCACTTGGACTTCACTACTAAGGGGAAAGCCCACTCTATTCTCTAGCAGAGGATAAACTCTAGGGGAAGTATATACTGGCTAAGCAACCCAGTTCATCTCTGGGCTCGTGAAGTGAGGGGAGCTTGCCTATTAGCACCAGGCCATGTACAAAACATAACACAAACTCTTGAGCATTAAAACTAACCCAAAACCAACCTTAGACTACTTCTTCTATGACCTGTCCTAAAAGCCAACTTCCCAAACACACTCTAAGGCATAAGCCAACATGATTCTAAAAGTTTATTCTTAGGATTTAACATTTAGGGATCTACGTGTCTTCATCTATTTTTTTGTCTTTATCTAGTTTTATGAGCTAGTGAGGACATTTTCTTCTTTTTTTCCAAAAACTTTCAAATCTTTGAGTTTCTAGAAAAACACAGTCACCGACATCAGCAACTTTTCTTCACCGGCATCAGTTATCTAACCAACCTCCACAATCTTTTTCACTGACATCAATTTTTCAACCAACGTCAGTCACTATCCAAAACTTTTAATCCCAAATAGCAGGCTTAAAACCTAGCTTTCTTGTTGTCCAACACCCATTCTAGTTTTCTGAGATTGAAAAAACATAGTTTCTGAAACTTGACCCTTTTTGCCTTGAATGGTTTTGACACATAGTCAAACCAGGACTTTTGTTGACCACACGAGGCAACAACCGCTTCCGCCTTCACCTTCCATGACTAGTCCTTTAATGGAATATCATTCAGAGACTGAACGAACTCCTCCTCGACCAACCCTGACTCGACCATCTATTGTTCCCAAAGGGGATCAAGACTTTGAAGGGTTCCTTAACCTCAATGTCAAGGCCTTCAACATTATCTCACATGAAGCCAAATGTGAGACTCTTCAGGCAACCCAGTCTATGGGATGCCAACCTCCTTAACTGAAGCGGTAATGATATCGACAGTGTCCACTACCCAACCCATGACCACTCCAGCCTTTGCTTCGACCATCAACCTGACCACAACTAATCTTCAAAGTGTGGCTTCTCCTTCTATCTCTGGGCCCACTTCCATTAGGGTTTCGGCCCCCCATCAACCACAAACTATTCAACAAAATTCTACCCCTTTCCAAAATCTAGTTGTCTCCATCCCGCCTACTCTTGCCCCTCTCAACATAAGAGTAACTACCTACCCTTCAACCAGTGCTACCACCCCTCAACCACCTTTGGTGGCCCCTATTTAATTTGTACCCTATAACTCCATGGCACAACCACCCCTGGCTTCCACATCTATCCCAATCACTAGTTATCAATATGTTGCGCCTATACAAGCACAACCAACTATGTCATACACCTCTTCTAACACCTTCCAAGCACCTTACAACCTAGGGGGCACCCCATTTGCCAATTTTTCAGCTGATCTCATCAAGATGCTGATGGAGAAAATGTCTAATCTTGAGGCTTCCATTTTTGGTTCAAGTAATGTCCTTTCATATGACCAAATTTGTAACAAACCCATCCATCCCTCTGTCTCAATCTGACCATATCCCAATCAGTGGGAACTTCCTAACTTTACTCACTTCCAGAGTAAGGAAGACCCATAGTAGCATTTATGAGCATTTAGACATGTTGGTTATCTCAGAGCACATGATGATGCATTATTGCTACGCACATTCCCCATGTCACTTTTTGGTGCTACCCTCGATTGGTACAACTCTCTTACCAGTCACTCTCTCTTTTCCTTCACTCATCTCGCCCAATTATTTCTTGACCATTTTTCAATCAATATCACCAAAAAGGTCTCCATTACAAACCTCTACTCTATCAGATAGTTTGATGACAAATCCATAGCTGATTTTGTCGCCCATTGGAGAGGCTTAATCAACCAACTCTCCTTCCCTTTACCTCAACTCAAGCTCATTGAGCTCTTCTCTCGAGCATGTGCCACGCACATCTCATCCACCTTGTGGGTTTAAACATTCCGCACTTTTGACAAAGCTTTCACCATGGCTCGAAAGCTTGAACTCTGTGCTATTGAAGAAAATAAGGTCAATTTGTGTAATACCAATGCAAAAGCCAATGACCCTTCTTCTTCTAGACCTTCTTCTTCCCACTCCAATTCCAAAGGAGTGGTAAACACTATGGTTGTTAGATCACCATCCTCAACAATAACTAATCAATCTCAACCTTCCACATTTCAAAGCATCACAAAATAATTCCAACAATGGTACATACAACGTAAACACACTCCACTAAGAGAATAATACGCTTTCGTATTGGAAAAACTCATCAAGCAGGGGGTCCTCAATCTCCCTCCAATCTGACCACCTCAATTCAACCCTTCAAAAGCCATCCCTGCATGGTATAGGGAAAATCACTTCTGTCACTATCACCGTGTCTAAGGCCATGACATAAACAACTACCAAACTTTCAAGGACATTGTCTAAGACATGATAGACAAGGGAGATCTTGTTTTGGATAACCCAAACACGCCACCAAATAAAAACATTGACATTTTTAAATAACCTTTTCCTAACCATCCTCCTAGCCAAAACAATGTCTAGACCATGGCTGATAGCTCCCAAGAGCATGATATACACACGATCAACACGGTCTCGCCTCTTGTCCCTGACCAACCTTCTCCACAGGTAAAAGAGCTTTCTTCTCCTATTAGTTCTCCAATGGCCTCTCTTATATTTGAGGATGCTTCGACCATACCAATGCCATTAGTCCCACCTTCATCATTCCTCCTACCAATGGAGGACCACACCCTTCCTACTCCTCAACCACAATTAGAAGGCACCATCATCCCTACCCTCTATCCTCTTGAGGAATCACATTCTCTAATTTCTTCTCCACCAAGAGAAGACCCTGTCTCTTCACCCACTTCAATTGAGGAAGACCCAGTGATGGTTTTCTCTTTCCTTTTGCCTGAGATCACTACATCTCACTCACCTCCATCAACATCTGAACCCAAACCCATGCAGGCATCCACCATGCCAAAAGAGATTAAGTCTCTTAGTGTTTTCCCCATATCTAATCTTGCCTTGCACAATAGTGGCCCTCAAACCAAACCAAAGAAGGCCACTAAACCACACCGGAGAATTCCTCCCCCACCTTCATCATTGCCCTCTATTTTGGGCCCACATCCATCCACCTTAATAAGAGTACATCCTACTCCAACACCTCACAGAGGCAAATTTCCTCCATTGTCCCCTTTACCCATCAAGCATATATTTCCTCCAAAATGACCAATGCCTCCTACGCCTCTAAAACAAAAGTCATCAACCCCTACTGCAACAAAATACACAGACCCATTGGTGGGTTCTTATGCCTTACTGTTACGACAATTGTTGCAGTCTTCTCGCATCAGTCTTCCACCTCTTAAACCATACCAATCTCTCAAACCAAAACCACCCTGGTTCGATGATGCTAAAGTTTTTGCATATCATCGCACATCGAGACATGACACTAAGCATTGTTGTGCCCTCAAGGTTGTCATTCTCTAGTGCTTGGAGAAAGACACCCTTCTTCTTGACCATATTATCAACAAACCTTCAACATCATCCCATGCTTTCCATACCTCCTCACCTTCACACTCATCAACTCTCAGATCAAGACCATCTTGGTTCGACAACACTAAATTTTTTCACTATCATCGCATAATAGGACATGACACTGAGCATTGTTTCACTCTTAAAGCTATCATTCGTCAACACCAAAAAAAGGATACCTTTCTCATCAAGCATCCTTTTGACCACCCTTTAACCAAACCATCAATACCATCACATGCCTCACAAACATCATCACCTAAATCAGGATCTCCACACAAGACTATGGCCCCTCCACCGCCTTTAACCCCATTATTTGAAATCAACACAGTCAACTTGACCACCAACCCACCGACCCAAAAGGATAAAGGGAAAAGACATGTTTCTATCCCTTGGACATCCCCATCTACCAAGCCTTCACCACAACCAAAACCCAAGATTACTATCTTGGACACATCTCGACCATCATCCTCAAATAAAATCTCTGACTCTGTGGTGAAACAACCTCACCACACGACCCCTCTGAAGATGTCTTTGTATGATCTCATACAAAACTCTCACAGTATCATCAAACTTTGATCCAAGCCTTATAATCAATGGAGGTCCAGCTTGATGACCCCCAACTATTAGCCACTTTAATTAAATCATTACCAACCATTACCTCCGTCACCATCTGTGATTTTGAGATTCCTACCTCCAACCTGGCAGATCAGGATCTCACCCTCTCAAACTAAATCTGTCAAACATTCTCCCTAATAACTAGGGGAATTCGACCTTTTACTAACTATTCTAACCATTGACCAAGCCTTAACCAAACATCAACCAAATATCAACCAAGCATTGACCAAACATCAACCAAGCATTGACCAAACATCAATTAACCAAGCATCGACCAAACATCAACCAACTTCTTAATCATCTTTAACATGTGACCAATTTGGAAAGAAGAAAATGAGGTAAGTTTGTTCCTAAATGGCTCAGACCTTACATCATAACACACAAGCATAGATCAGGGACTTATCATCTATCTTTTTTTGAATGCTAACCAAAACTTGAGCCTCTTAATGCCTTGCATCTGTGACCATTCTATTGTTAGTCGAGTACTCATTCACTTGACATTTAACTTGAGCTCGTCCCTTGAGCAATCCCTATCATCTTAATCCTCATTCCTTTCAACCCTATTTTCCTAAGCAAACCCTATGAAACCCTTTTATAAAGTATGGATGCTTTGTCCTAATAAAAGGGAGCCCTTGAACTTCTATAGTCTTGTCCATGACTCAAAATTCTGTCAAAAATAAATTGATGTCAAAATATCAAAAGGTCACAAATTCTGCTTCCCGCATTGATCAACTTCACAAATGACCACAAAACAAAATGACATCTTTATGTAGACTTCCTGCATTGATCAGTCCACCAAAAAAAAAAAGAAAAAAAGAAAAGGTCATGGACTTAGCTTGTAGTCATCTTAGGGTCTCCTATAAAAAGGGGCATAGTTATCCCTACTAAAAGGGTTACCCTATCCTCATATATCATATCACCTACTCAAGGGATTTCAAGCTCATTTTAATGTCAAAATGATTTGATTACTTATCTAACACAACCAATGGTCAATGATGTAATGCATGAACGGGGCTTTTGTTTTTAAAACCCCCTACCTATGTTATCATTATGGTCCTTGTCAATGAAAGAGCAACACGCCTTTCACTTCTTATGCACTTTGGTCACATTCAACCAAATCATTTTCTCAACCAAACCAAACCAACCCAAAACATTTTCAGACCACCAACATGACATAGTCCATTTCACATAGTTTCTATGGAAACCAATACACATGGAAACTATCGACCACTTAATTTATGCCAAGCATAAACCATTACTTGCTGAAGCATAAATTGACTCATTTCATTTATAGCATAAATCCATTACGAATATGAAAAATTGCTAGGGATGAAAAGACCACTTAACCAATGTTACATAATACACCATCACATAATATGGAAAAGGTTGTAACATCATCTTACCCTCATCATTTATTACCTTTACCCTAACCTATCTATCGACCATTTTGGCCTCTTAGTCTAAACTACATTGGTCTGAGGCCCTAATAACCGAGGCTATGAAGGTAGCACTCAAATGACAGGACTTCTTCTAGGGATAGCTCAACCACATCCATTTATTCGTCTACCTGATGGACAAACTATCTTACCTTTGACCATGACTTGACCTAGTCCAACCTCATCCATAACTGACCCTCTTCCTCCATTCTAGGGAGAACTACATTGGCTTGAGGCCCTTCACACAAGGGCTATGTAGGTAGCACTCAGATGACATGACATCTTTTGAGGTTAGCTCGGCCACATTCCTTCATCCATCCATCTAATGGACCATCTATCTCAACCCTGACTCGACCAACAACCATGGAGATCACGCCTATCTCCTCTGACTCCGACCACTTCCAAGACAATGTTGCCTTGGTTGTTTTTGCATGTATGTTACCTCATGAATGGTTAGCAAAATTGTCCACAACCCACATTTTGACCCTCACAAGTATAGGATCACGAGCAAGTTGATCCACACTACTTGTGACATTTTCATGTTTCCAGGAGCACTTCCTGAGCCTAGGATACCTGGAACATGATGACCATTAGAGCTACAGCTTGGATCCAATAACCCAATCAGCTATGACTAAATGTTGGGGCCTGATTATTTTGATTTTAGCACTCCTTGACCCTTAACCTGTGACAATTTGACCTGACCCATCTCATGAAGTGGTATGTGTGCAATCTCAACTATTACAGTGTTCACACTCAAACTTCACCATATCCATCCTCTCTCTATCAAATTGGCACCCGATATCAGGTTACCTTCCCTCAACTCCCAGTTTGAGGGGGAATACCTCATCCCATAATTGGGTCAACTTATTCCTATTTTTGTCTTGCAATTCATTTAAACAACCAATAGGACAAAAACTACCTTATCCCATACCTGGGGCAATTAACTCCTATTTTTGTCTTGCAGTTCGTCAAGAACAACCAACAAGACAAAAATGGGCAAATGTAAACACCAAAATCATGTCTAACCTTGGTCATTCTCCTTCTTGGTCCCTTTCGAGCTTAACCATGCCTAACCTATGTTTTATTAATTTAAAATACCTATTTTAAATTAATAATTCCTCCTCCTACCACCTCACCTCACCCCTCCTAGGATACCTCTCCTTGGATGCCTCCCTCACCTCATGACAAATCTTAAATGCCTAGACCCCCATTTCATCCCTTCCTCTAGTCTCTCATGCTCATTTAACCCGCCTTCGACTGTTTTCCCATGACTAGCTGACCTCGGTAGAAGGAAGAATAGACAAAAAGGCCTATTTTTATCCCTTTTTCCTATTCTTTGGCTGCCGACATGGTCAGTAGTCAGCTGACGTCGATGGTATTTCTAGTGTCAATTACTTTCAAACAACGTTCTGCATTTGGAATGTAGATCTTTTTCCAATCTTTTAATCAGCCAATCCTTTGATCTTTTTCAATCTTTCGATCAGCCAACCTTCTAATCCTCTTCCCCCAAATGCAAAAATCCTCTTGCACCCAAACTTCAACCTCTCTCTCTCTCTCCCAGCCACACATCAAGCATCATAGGGACTCTACATTAGCCACTCTACCTCTTTATAAAGGAGCCTTCTGCATTAGCAACAGGATTTCAAACACCTCCAGCTCTGCTCCAAGCAAGAGATAAGTATTTCTTCTACCCTTTTATTTTAGTAGTTTAGAAAGCATCAGTAATTATTTCTCTTTTTGCTACTTCTAAGTGCTATGAACCAGACTTGACTATCAACCAGACCAAACTTAACTTCTTCCCAAAAATGCTAAGAGGCCTTCCCCACGTCCTTATCCCTATTTCATCCACACTCTCTGCCCTACAAACCCAACACAAACCCTACATAGACTCTCAAATTACCACAGACCATTCTATCGACCAAGGACTCGTCCAGACCCTATCCATGACCATTGCTCTGATCAACATCACCCACTTCCCCTACCGATGTCGGTAGACTAACTGACATCAGTGACCTTAACCAACCGACGCCGTAGACTAACTGACATCGGCGATTGTGGAAGACTGACAGTAGAATACAGGTAAGCTTTATCTTTATTTCTTTTGTTTAGTCTTTCACCATTTCTTTATTTTTAACACTTTTTACTTATAAACTATGGACTGTCATCCCTCCAAGAAGTCTTTGCACTTTTGGGACCAAGCATATCACTTGGCAGTCCACCTTACATCCATCTAACAATCTCTTTGTTTAAGTCTTTCTCTCTACAGGTGTCATCCTCCACAGCCAAAGAGGAGTCCCTACAACATCTAGATAATGGTGTGCAAACTTCATCTTGGTACATACAAACCCTAGACCATTTCTTTTAGTTTTCTTATTCCTTTTGAATGTGAAAGTGAAAACTTGTTAGAAACA